>JBBPRD010000691.1:0-10912 GCA_038092855.1 Boletus piedmontensis | reverse complement strand
GGAGGGTAGTGCGGTTTTGCACACGCATCCTGGGACCTGTGGTAGGTCTACATTTGTCGTCCGTCAATACCAGCGACACTATCGTGATGCGCGGCGCCACGGAGTGTCCTGCATGAAGGTACGAGTTGTCTTGAATCCTCCCGTTGTAGGACACGCTCAGCAGGCGAGGACGCTGACTAAGTATATATTCCGGGACACGGCAGCTGTGTTGTCCCGCCGGGACAGCGTGTACTGATCTTGCCGTGTGCGGCGATGTGCGTGTCCGTGCGCGGGCTCTATGACTGTACAAAGGCACTTTTATTTGATCCAGTTTTGCGCATCGGAAGATCACATCACCAGTCCATTCGCCTAGACGATACATTTTTGGCCTGGAGTCCATGGAACATTCAGACGCCATACCTGGAGTACAAAGTACATGAAATTTTACATTATTAATTATTTAAATATTTTTCGTATGAAGTGAGACTAATGACAAGTTGAATAGAATATGTATTTATCTGTCACTCAAATCGGCACCCACCCTCATATCGGCGGTCCAACACCACCAACTTACCACATCTCGTGCCTTGCATTACTGCTCTATCAGACATAGCAAGATCCCGTGTGCATAATACCATAGACGTATAGTTGTCGTTGGATGCTTGATTTCCTCATGCAGGAAAGCGCAATGATGATCAACCGCATCATGCCGGACAGTGGAGTTGATATGAGGTATGCTCCGCGTGGCTCGAGAGTGGGCATGTGCGACCACGAAGAACTCGCCATCTATACAAAGTACCGACAGACCTTTGCCCAATTCAAATCAATCCAGACCCGCTCGGATGAGACGGATGCCGACGGATGCGTTTTTGACTTCGCATTTTGCCCAATAACGTCACATTGCTAGCCTGATAAACCCTGTGAGTCAACTTGTCCTCGACAGTATCGATATCCACACCTCAATGAACGACTTCATGTGCTTATGGTGCTGACGAAATACTCTTACTTGTGCATACGGCCATCTGCCCACGGGTCTCTCGCTCCACTCACCTTGGTTGCCTGCACTCGAAGTTTTGGCTATCGACTCGGGCCTGAATTGCTTGCTTACATGCTCTTTGATGGACCTCCCGTGCTGTGTTAGCTACGACCTTTCTAACCGGAAATTCCCAGCATGCCAAGAATTTCCTTACTGGACGTATTGTCAACCATCCATAGCATTATTTATGAGGAGACAGACCACGAGGCAGCATGTTCTCATTCGTGGGCAGGCGACACGGTTCTCGAACGATGAGATGCAAAGCGCACCTTGGCTCATCTGCATCAACGCTGGCAAGTAACACACTTGGACGCCTATGACCGACAACAAGGCGAGCTAGTGTCGAATACTTACTTGCCCGCAAGAACATATTATCCGGCAGGGATGGCGTTTTATTTGGTGAATACTTTCCCTTTCCTCGCCGTCGGCGTAGGCTAGAATCCCTTTGACCACTCTCAGTAAAAAGTCTAGATCAAGATTGCCGCATGCAGATCATCGTACGCTTAACGAAGCGCGTTAATACCTTGGCTAGAGTCAGGGCAATAAGCTATTCCATTTCAAGAGCCGGGCCAGGCCGGCCGGCGATAAAATTCACGAGGCACGCACCCCGTTTCATGCTACCAGCTCAACAGGGGCGGCACGCTTGAGCCCAAGGTTGTGTTGTGTGTCCAGTATCAGGACAAGATTCACGAAACTCTGAAACGTGACTCCACCACCGACGGAATGTTGAGCGTATACAGCAAGTCTTTCTGGAAGATGACAGGCTGTGGTCAAAGTTGCCATACACCTTTATATCGTTTAAGTCGGTGACAGGTGTGGCGGATGACCTTGTTCGCAAGTACTACGCGGGAGCGGGCGGTACTGATAAGCGCACTTACGATTAATGTAAATTGTGGCCCGTTTCCTATTGGCTACATGCGAACGATACGGTCCGCTTGCATCACGCTGATCACTTACCGATGGTATCATAGAAGCATAGAAGTCTGGTTGTAGTACTCAACCATTCATCCCTGGAGTAAGGCAAATAAGAATTAAAACAAGAACGAGTGAGCGATGACGACAGAAGTTGGCAACCGAGGGAACAAGCGGGCTATTCTGACAAACGATGAGTCGAGCTCATCGCCGTGCTACCAGGTACGCCGGTGGTTCGGCATTGGATTGAGGTTTCGTCTGTCCAAGCAAAAAGTGGCGCGGGACGTACCCAATTTTGAGGACCCGGGTCTCGGGTAGTACTCGAGCCGAGTCGAGCTGGATAAAGGATACTTGGCACTGGAGGGCACTCACCAGTCCGTCCGACGGAGGGAAACACTGACATACTGTGGCACCGAAACAGGGGATAAGGCGCTCCAAGGAAGGTAAATGAGGTTTTAGCGACGCAGCACAAGGTTAAAGTCCCGAGACTTGTCCTCCAGGAACGGCGATTGGCCTGGCGATAATGTTTGGTGGAGTCAGTCAATATGTTTCCTAATCACCGAGGTTGGTTTCAGGGAAAAGAACAAGTAATGCTGCATACCAATAAATTTTCAGAGAGCCGGATGACATGAGACGGTGGATGTTAGCCGACAAGAGGAGACAACTCCGGTGCGGAGGCAAACAGAGGGAATGGACGGGAAAGGTAAGGTGTGGCACAACAAGTTCCGTGGGTATCCCGTGATCAGGTGATCTGCTCTGCCGGGACAGAGTTGCCTTATGGATTTTTGTGTTGTGCCACCAGTAAAGTTTTCGCCTGATCACGTCTAAACATAACCATCGAGCAATACATCATCTTCCCATCCGGCCCATACCGGACCTAATGAGTTGTCAAGGTCTAGCCTGGGTATGGAAGCCTTGTCCGCCAGCGGATTATAACGCTTCTATTCCCTACGCATGCCGTCCTTCGATAGACGCCTTACATCTTATCAGGACCCTGAAATTACCGTGTACGTGTATCATTCCCTATAAATCCATCCTGTCCAATCCCTCGCCTCGTGTTTCCCCCGCCGATACGCTCCTTGTACCCCCCACCTCCGCTGTGATACCTTCCTCCAACCATGCCTGCCGAACGATCGGGGCAATTGAAATGCGATGGTATCGATGGTTCGTTCCAGCGTTTTTTTATTGTTATTTCCTTTGTTTTGCATCACTCCTCGTTCGTGGGTATTGATGGGATGACTCGTGTTTCATAGGCGCTCACCTAACTTGGGCCGTTCCAGTCGAGCCTGCTTCTCCTCAGAACATTGCCTTTGCCCCTAATGTTACCCCTGTGACGTTCAATGACCCTCTCTCTGGCGCTCAGGCGAGCTTCGAACCGATCTTATTCCCGTCCCCCGGTTCCGAAGGCCCCACCCGCCGTCCGACGCATAGTAAAAAGCGTGGGGAGGACCACATCCCTCGTCCACCCAACGCCTTCATCTTATTCCGATCATCCTTCATTAAGAGTCAGCTTGTCTCTACCGAGGTCGAAACAAATCACAGCACGTTGTCCAAGATCATCGGTCTAACGTGGCAGAATATGCCTCCCGACGAACGCCAGGTTTGGCATGCAAAGGCGAAGAAAGCACTAGAGGAACATAGGAAGAAGTGGCCACAGTACGCCTTCCGACCATCCCACGCGAAGGCCAAGGGGGGAACAGAGAAACGAAAAGTCCGGGAAGTAGAGCCCAAGGATATGAAGCGGTGCGCCAAGATTGCAGAGCTGCTCGTTGAAGGCAAAAAGGGAGCAGAGCTCGATGCCGCTATTCAGGAGTTCGATCGCACGCATGTTCCTGAACTCGTCACTAGATTCGAGACGCCCATTACTGCCGGATCCTACCGTAGATCATCCTCGGCACCTATCGATGACCCCCAGTCCAACAAAACCGCCTATCCATCACTCTACCGTCGCGTACGCTCAGTCAGCAGCCAGCCTTCAGCGAGACCTATCGAGGAGCCGAAAGCTGCAACACTTCTCGCCGCGTCCCATAGCTGCCCTGATCTTTCAGGTACACATTCGTTCGTTCCATCTTCTGGGTATTCGTTTCCTTCAAGATCTCAGCCTTCATTCGTGAGTACTTTTTGTCTCATGCCATTGTCACCCTAACTGTCACCTTCAGGATCTCGACCCCTTCGCGTTCGATGTCACATTCGGGGATCCAATATTGCCGACGAATGCCAATCTCGGGAGCTATCCCGCTTCAGCTGGCCGAGTTCAGACTCCCACATTATGTCTTGATCCTGCTTATTGCAATGATTGGACGCCTGCCTCGTCCCCATTCTCCAGTTCCCCCGCGACGCCACAAGCATTGTCTCCTTCGCCGGTTTTCGAATGTGCGCTGGACTCCGATCCCTTCTTGCCAAATCATTTCTCCACCGCGCTGGCTCAGCTTCAGACTTGCCAACAATATTCAGCTGGACTGCAAATTCTTGACCATGAGAATCCGCTCGCTCATTCTGTGTTCGCGCAACCCGATTTCGTTCATTTTCCAAAGGATCCATTTTCTTTCGATTGCTCGGAAAAATCGATGCCTGGCGTGGATACCGACTTATCCATGTCCGCCTTCTTGTCCGCGTTGTCCGCGTTCTGATGGTACGATATATTGATCATCCGCATCCCGCCGTCCCGCGTTCATCCGGACTTATTTTCCTTGGCACTTTCTCTCAACTTTGGTTCGTTCGCTACCGGACGTGCAATTTCTCATCCAGTTAACTGATGTATTTTTACCTCTCGAACACGAATCTCTCAGCTGTAACTGTAACATAGTATTCTTCCTCCCTCGCCATCGTTCAACAAGCCATAGCCTATCCGTGATACACTCCTCTTCGTTTACTGATTCAAAACCCATCGATACCTCCATTTCGGTTGTATATAGTTATTCCTATCTAGTACTGTAGAGCTATAGTTGCCCCAATGGCGCCACCCTCCCTCCAGTCCTTTTTTTTCTTTTAACTTTTGGTGTAAATAAGTAGGCAGAGCGGACTGAGAAGAAGATAGCTTTTTAGAGCGGAATTTCCGCGCACATACCGCAACAACTCACACGAGGTGGCGGCGTTCTCGCGGTTATAGAACCTAGAAGTTGGTGAAGGTGAACCAAAATCTATACCTGTTTTACGCAATCGGGAAAATGGCGCACCCGCTCTCAATTGATGGCCTGGCAAGTCGGGAATATTGGAGGCCCCTTACGTACTAGATAAACGAGTTGGGCACACGTGCGAGTGGAAATATTGAAAGCGTCATACATGGCCTGTCATGAGATAAATGAGGGCGGGAGAGGCGGAATTTTTATTTTTCATTTTCTTGAAACGTCAATATTTCAATGGCGATAAAGTGGAAAAAGAAAAAGAAAAAAGAAAAAAGAAAAAAACCGGCACAGCCTTATGGTTCTGTGTCTCCCCGCGGAAAACCGCCGAATGAGACCAAATGAACGATATTGGGACACTCTGGATCCTAGATATTTTCTTAAATATATATATATATCCACCATGATATTGATATTCTGGGGCCCCTTGAAGTTGCGTGTGATGGCGGCGAGTGTCAGAATCGCTTGTTGAGGAGAGGGCGGGTCCTGACATGGCCATGGAATTTTATTTTATTTTTTTGGACGAGTGATGTATATTCCGGGAGCAGCTGAGTATAAATTTAGGTTTTCGCCCTGGTTTATCAACCGCCCCGAATATCTGATGCGCCGAAAAAGTGATCGTCGGCCCACGGAGACCAAACTCTCACAAACCCAATGAGTGGGCCATGCTTACAAGTTCAAAGTTTAACAGAGGGTCTCAGAGAGAAGGACGGCGTATATGCGCTGTGACAAGCATCTGATAGGATCAATCCGTAAGCCAATCCCACCTGGCTGGCGATGAAAAAAAGAAAAGACGCTTGGTGGAGGTACATGGGCAGAACCTTGGAGCGTGTCCCATGATGTTGAAGACCTTCGCTCCGTCGCACCTTGTGCATTCAAAGTTTATCGTGTTTTGTGAAACCTTACTTATTAGTAAAAAGTCGCGGTGGAACCTTCGGCGTTCTTCGTGTGACCCGCGCTGATAATCGTGGCGTCGAGATAACAAGGTCTCCTGGGGACGACAGTCGGCAGCGCCGTCGTTTTCCTCGTGAACAGCTGTGGAGACATTGTCCTAGACAAAGGACGCTGATGGCATCAGCGCAGAGGGCGGACGGCTATAAGTTGCACCAGGAGGGAAGTTCCGGTAACTTCATCTGCTCAAATCCGATAGATTATGTACTCACAAACTTTGTACTCGGAGAAGTACCTCCAACGGGACACTATTAGTGCAGTTTTTTTTAAAAAAGAAATAAATACATATAAAATAATATAATATAGGGTACGTATGGTGTTGAGCACACTACCTCGTCATGTCCGTTTCATGCGGATTTTAGCATACAGACTGGTGGAGCAAAGCGGCCTACCATCGGTCACCGGTCCCCATTGGGCGGAGTACATTTTACATCAGATGGCCCAAGAGTGCCTGATGAAAATGAGAAATACCACTACCTCGTCGTCCAATTTCCCTTCGAGTGGCTTAGATTGCAACACATGGTTGACGGTTCGTCAGCTGGAGAATAAATGACGCTTGCTTGACCAGCCATGGCTAGAAAATAAGATTGTGACCGCTGTGCACGACTCACCGCGATGGATAGAAGGTGGCCTTTCAGGTTGTTCCCAAACGCTGTGGTGATCCGTCCTACGGATGAGCTTTGAATATGTATCTCCGATTGGAATTCCCCAATTTGCAAGGTGCCTCAGTTCATTCCCTGCCTCGTCAGAAAAGGGTAAAAAAGGAATGCATTAGCGAGCAAATGGTGTTCCATGAAATTGCAAGGCGACGGGCTTGGGGATCGAACAGGCGGCGGCGCTTGTGCGACGAGACGAGACGACCTCGTGATGGGACTCTCCCAGATCCAAACTCCGAACATCTGAAATGCGTTGTAGGACGATGTTTTGCCCCTGCAGGAACCTCAGACAGTGTCCTCTGTCAGAGTCGTCGGCTCGCAGAACGAGCAGGTAACCGAAATGCTTGTCAATCATGGATAGGACCTGGTGGAGTTGACAGCTAGGTGTCACTTAGTGACAGAGATGCTGTGGATCAGTGGCAGGCAAACTCTGCCCTCATCTGCTTACCACGCACATCTTGTTCAAAGAAATGGGTAGCTCTGGACGCAGAACTATTCCAGGTTAAACCACTCAAGCGATTGCCGCACCCACCTGTTCGGTCGTTCGGTCGAATCAACCAGTACGCGTTGCTATTTTGGCCGATTCACATACGGTGTGAGAATCGTCGCTGACGGTCATTTCGGGTGTTGTGGGTATCCACTTGGACATGAGAATTGGTGGATATTTGTTGTAATCAGGGCCCATCTGTCCAGTCCATCTTGTTTGTCGCGGGACTGCCTAAACAACATCGTAGGGTCACATCACAGGACAAACTTTGTTGGACGGGACGAGTGCTAAATGCATCCGTTCCATAAATGCCGCCTGTCACTGTAGTATCGAGGGGGATCATCCACTGCCTCACAGCCATAGATGCTTCAGTCAACCCGGAACAGTCGCCACCAATCATGGCACATACCTACACAACCCCAAAGTCACCCATATGCACAGGCTGGAGCATCTCGACTGCGATGGGTTTAGCATCGGGAGAGTGGGATGCATGTTCTTGCGGGACGCCGTTGGGTTCTCCTTGGTATTTATTTTACATACTTCAAAAGAAAACGGTGAGATGGATTACCACAGACAGGGATAGATATGATTTCGGTTGGTCATTGGCCATGGAACAGTACCACCAAGAACCCCTTTTCTGCGAACAATGCATCCCAAGAATAGATGTTACAGGCTGGCGCCCGTCTTTATTGCGACTTCATATAGGTACTGAAATGTACCTTTCCATGTCGATGTGGAAGCCAACCCAATCTAGACCGCGTCCTCGACGATGGTATTTTGCTGAGATCAAAGTGGGTTGGGCAACGCCATTGAATTCGTCGTAGATCGCTCTACAACGCTCGGGCCGGTCTTTGTAGGCTCTTCACGATATTAACTTTGGCACCGACGAGACGGTGTGGCGACGTGGACCACATTCTTGCAGTCCTAAAGTAAGCTCCAGATGACAAGTACCTTCTGGACGATAATGGGTACGTTGCAGGCGGACGGGACCCTCCGCAGGCTGTGCAGTATTCTCAACCATGAGAAAGCTGAGGTGGCACATGACAGGATCAATATCGCATGTATAGGCAAGAATGTCGGAGAGTGGGAGACCGGGGTGCTTAGTCTAAGGGAGGCTTGGCGGACTTGGCTTCCGTGGCTGATTTAGTTAGAGGGATACGGGTGACAAGGCAGAGGGATCGCGGCCGAGAGTATGGAGACGTGTCTTCAGATGCGGATTGGATGAGTATGAATTAGTTTTTCTCATCAGGAGGCTGCGCTGAGAATGAACCTTCAAATTACAAATATCCATGGTCGAGGAACACGTTCTCAAATTTCTCCGAGGCGGGTGACCACCACAGTGAGGATCTGCACATAGTATCAGAGTGTTGAACATCCTTTAGATGAATGGAATTCACGTCGTGGAGACACCCAAGGGTTATTGGCGATGGCGAGGATGTCCATGTGCGTAAAGGTCGGTCTCGCCGTCAGCTGGCTGATTCGGACAGCGCTTTTTGTCCTGTGCGTCCTCTGGCTGCTCCAGCCGATCTTTGCCGAGCGCTCTGCGATTCGACGTCCGGGTGTCTGTTTATGGCCACGTCAGCTGGTGTAGCGGTTTGGAACTTTTCGGCACAGGTGAACTCTCTGAATATCCATCTCCGACTGAAAATAGTCAATTTGGCCGTCGTGGTTCATTTCAACTACACCTTGGCCTCGTCGAACAAGGGGGGGGGAAGGGGATGCATTAGGAGGAAACGGTGTCCCATGAGATTGTAAGATGTGATGGGCTGGACGACCAGACGAGCCGTTCCGGTTGAGTGACCCATATTTAAATTCCGAACGTCTGACGACTTTCTATGATTTGAACAATTCCCTTTTTTAGGTTTACTCTGTTGATCGGTAAATACTCACACCAAGTCACACAATTATTTGCTCGTCAAACGCTCTCTTAGCATTTACTGTTCAATGAACCTCAGTGACACGACACTCCTGGTACTTGGAGTTTGGAGGCTTGCAACACCACTTTAAAGTACCATCCTGACTTGGCGGGCCGCCGTTACGGTGCCGCTGCCATCGCACCGCCTAACACAGCTGATTGATATCGACTTGTTCCGATAAAGCCAAGCCCATTGTTTTTTGTTCTTCCACCGACTGATACTTCACCATGGCAAGCCCTTGGGCACCTTGGAACGATATGCCTCCACTGGTGGATGCAAAGACGAGCTCTCAGGCTCCACGCGCTGGTATTCCACCGCCTCCAGGTGCGACTGTTATGCCCAGCGTCGGACCAGCGCCGAACACAGTACCCACGAATGCGATGCAGCCCCCTTGGGGCGCACCCTTTCCCAAGTACGTTTCACGCACACTACAGATTCGCTGCTCAGCTAGCTCATACAGTCACAACAGTCACCCCTTCCCCACCCCACAAGATCGATTTGCTACATGGCGTTGGTATCAAGATCCCGCCGCTTATCCGCAGCAATCGGCGCCGAGTCCATATATCCCCCGTCAACCCATGCATCCCGAGATGCAATCGCATGACCCGTTCGCGCACCACCACAGAGCGCATAGCCAATCAAACCCACTACCAAGTACCCACAAGAGATCGAATTCTTTTCGTAAGGATTCCCCGTGGCCGACACAGGGCGATCTATCGCCCTTGAATATCTCGGCCAATATGCCAGATGTCCAGCAGTTCGTTCCACGCGCTCCCGACATGCATACGCCCTCGTCAACCCTTTCGCGCTCGATCTCTGTGAGCGCTCACATCCCGCATGGGATGTATGGAGAGCGTCCCCAGCAGTGGAGATACGATTTCAAATTCAAATCTGGTTTTGCGTCCATGTTACGCAGCTGGTCTAACCCCGTACGGAGCTTTGACGGTCAGTTTGCGTTCCTTTTTAGGAACATCCTGTGTTTGTTCAACATCATACTTTTGCAGAATTCGTCGACAGCGCCAAGTTGGATCTCCATCCATTTCTCCGCTACAGCAAGTCCCGTCCAATGACAGTATACGATTTGCGTCATGAGCCCCTGATGCTCACATTCCGAGCGTTGGACCGTCCACCGCTCGCGAGCGATATGGACCATTCTGTCACCAGCCCACCTACCCAGTACATGCGGGTCTATCATTCACGTCTACCTTGGTATATCGACATCTCAGCAAATGGCGCTCCGTACATATCCCTAGCAGACTTCTTCCAGCAACTGTTCGCTGCGCTGAGCAGGCCAATATCCAAACACGACTTTTACAACAAGGAACTGGATGAGGAGGATCGACTAGTCCTCACACGCACATATTTTGAACGCTGCCACACTCGAGACGAGAAAATGCAGGGCGTTAAGCGAGTCGATTTCCTCCGCGGAAAGTACCAGTGGATGGGATTGATCGCAGGCAAGAATGGGATGTGGCGCTTGCGAACGGGCTAACTTGGTAATTTTAATATCACTACCGTCTTCATGCCCGAGTTATTTTGTCAGCTATCTTGCTTGGTTATCTGTTTCCTCCAGTCTCACATATACGTTATGAAATCATGATCTGCATGTAGTCTTATGTACACGGTATGAAGTACGACTTTCCAACGTTCTTGCCCACGAAGGCGTTGCCCTCGGAGCTGCGAACGATTTTATGCCATCAAGCCATCATGTAGTAAAAACAATCCAAATCTCTCCGGAACACCCTCTTCCCAGTCACCCGCTGCGAACTGTCCATTACCGTCGTGGAGCCTTGCCAGGTGTGCACCAGCCAGGCCACTTTGCATCCGCAGCAAACCCACATAACCTCGGCACG
>JBBPRD010000690.1:0-10914 GCA_038092855.1 Boletus piedmontensis | reverse complement strand
TTTAGGGCAAGGGCTAGGACTATTGATGACCCTGCAGGGGTTAGAGCTAATTCATCTTGGTTCTCTTGCAAATGTCAAGTCTTTTCAAAATGGCTCAATATTGGGACACTTATTTGAGCCATTGTAAGTCTCTCACCTGGCTTTTTCTATACCCATTTGTGTCCATCTGACTCAAGGTGATTGATCTTGGTCTCATCAGACCATACTACCTTTTTCCAGTTCTCTAGAGTCCAGTCCTTGTAAGCATAAGCAAAGTCCAAATGAGCCTTGCGATACTTGACAGTAAGAAAAGGCTATTTACACTTGACTACAGCCTTCATGCTAGACTTTTTCAAGTGCTGGTGGACTGTATTGGGGGAGAGAGATTTGTTAATGATATTGGTGAGGGTCTTGATTACCTAAACAGCATTCTCTGCCTTGTGAGTAGTGATGAGATAGATGGCATGGCAAACATTGACTAGAGAAAGCTTGGATGGATAGCCTCCAGTGGACTTCTGGAGCTCAGAATGCTCTTTGGAGCAGAGCCTGGATATGGAGGAGACATGGACACCAGTGGTAGAGGAAATGTGGTGAGCAGAGTGACCTATATCAAGCATAGAGAGAATAATATTCTTCTAAGTAGTAGACAAAGATCTCATGATGATGGTGTTTGGGAATAAAGAAGTGTGTGAACTGTTTCAAACTCAGACATACTATTTATATGTGTATCTTTGTTTGTATGACCAAACAATGCCAAATATCATTTGATTTTGCTAGAATTTTACCCTTCTGACAAAAGTGAAAAAACTGTGACAATGGTATCACTGTTTTAAAATGGGCATACTCTGCAACCCCTGAGTAAAATTACATGACCCAAGGGTCAATTTGTAGCCAGGAGTATGTACTATATTTTATCTCACCATGGCTAAGTGTAATTCCCATGGTTGTTTGTGATGCACTTTGTGCACCACATTAGGGTTAGTTATTGCAATGGTTTTTGAAGTCACTATGTCTAGGGAATAAAGTGATGGCTAAGGTGTGGGTCTAAGAACATGTAGTACATGTAGCCATAGTTAAGAACTCTTAATAAGCTTGAGTTCAAATATACTATTAAGAATGGGTTCTCCAGGTAACTCCAGGATTTCCAGAGTTACTATAAGTGAACAGGAATTAGCTTCACTATATGTGATGTGCTCTTGCCAGAGTTCATGTCCTGGATTTTGGAGTTGGATTAGAGGAAAGTCTTAGACATTTCAGACAAATGTCAAGTCAAGTAGAGGGTCAGAGGAGGTTGTCAAGATCTTTCAGATTCAGAGTTAGGAGTTTAGATCTAAGCTGATATTTAAACTGAGAAAACTATATGATTTAGAGTTTATATATGAAATCTGGAGGGGATTAGTAATGGAGATTGGTAAGTGGATCAGTAATACAATGAGTAAGTCATAGGTAATGAAATAGAGGGTCCAGGGATGTGAGAGCTGGAGCTGTGCTTCTAAGCAAGACACTGTGTTAGGAACTAAACTGAAGTGAGACTAGTGGTAAGACTATACAAGTTAGAAATGGAAAAGAGTAAAAGGAGATGTAGACAAGTCTAAGTGGATAGAGTTGTGTCCTTATGTAAAAATGCCCCAGAGTTGGTTAAGTGATCATCTAGAGGTATGGAGTTGGAACTTAGGGATTTTTTAGGATATGACAGTAATGAAGACAATAATAGAATGGATAAGATGAGCCCAAGTTGATGTGGACATGAGATAAACTATTGAGATAAAGAAAAATGAACTGGATATATATGGATTAAATCAGATTATCTTAGACCAGACTGGATACATGTGGATTGACAACAGATACTTGAAGGACATTTGGGGGCATGTAAAGAATAGTCTAGAAAGTGGGGAAAATGGACTCTACAAACATAGAGAGCTACCTGCTCCTATACTATGATGAAATCTGTGGAGACATCCTACCATGGGCCTTCCAGGATGGGTTTTGGTTTTGATAAGTCACTAGGTTATATGTTGGTAGACTTTATCCAGGAGCAATGATCTTTAATCTGGTTTCACATCCCTCTCCAGGAGTAATAGCAAGAGATTATTTCTATTGTCTTTTCTGCTTCACCATATCTTGCAGACATGGAGTCATGGTATAAGCTAATAATATCCTAATAATGTCCTTGCTCCTTAGGCATGTTTAATTTATTATTTATTTTGATAAGACCAGTTTCATCTATTGTGTATCCTTGTTCTGTTATCTTCAATGTTATACTTTATTTGAGCATTATGGACATGTTCCATGATTTTCTTTTCTTCTTTAACATAAGTGATTTTTATATATTGTACCCATTGACCTATATTAAACTTGTTTTATGTATGATCAGGACTTCCAACCTAAAAAGAATAAATTCTATCACTTCAAGTAATTAGAACCTTTCAATATCTAGGGCCAAATAACTCTTAACATGACCTATCACCTCCTATTTTTTCCTAATTTTCTACCAAAAGACTAAAGAAATATTCATATTTTTCTCCAAAGCCTATCTCTGTTACTAGTACTACTATACGTATATACATTAGCTAAATACATTGTAGATACTAAGCTGAATAGTAAGAGAGAGAAGTCCCTGGAATCTTCCAGAATATCCAATCTTGGATTGCCTTGGAACTGAAAATAGAGTTTCTGGGAATCTTCAAAAAATGCATTGTTTCAGAATTCCCTTGGCATTCTCTTGGCATTCCTAATGTAGACTGGCCTATTGAATATTCTAGAATGCACAGCCTTGCATAACTCAAAATGACTCTTAGCATAGACTAAGTTAGTATAACTTATAATTTTCTTGGCATTGCCCCTTGTAAATTAGTATAAAAAAAGAGCTTTCAGGCCACTAAGAGAGCAGCAGAACTTCCCATAAGTTCTACTCACAGAGCTAAATTTCCAGAATTCCTCTCACTACTTTCTATTCAGTAGAACTCTTAACCCACTTGAAATTATCCTCCTTAGGCTACCAGAAGGGGCTTAGATTAGGAAACTACCAGACCAATAGTACTGCTAGGTACACTATTAGGAGTAAATATACCTGTATCACCAGAAGTGAGATAGGGAAAATAGGATACCTTTTGGGAAAAAACCCTAAATAGAGTGACAAAAGGGAATAGATCCCCAGCAATCTCTACTACCAGTACCCTAGCACTACTACTCTACTATCTACCCTAGGAAATAAGTGATAGTTCATCCATAAGCCTTGAATGCATTCTCCTTAGTGTCACAAATAAAGATTGAGTTAGTAAAATCTATCTGAGTGAAATAAGTGAAGTGTGACTTATCCAGCTTAACCTGGAACAATATCTGAATAACCTAACAAACCAACATATCACTGGATTACTACACTACCAAGCTATAACCTCCAATAGGTTATTCTTGTATTAAATCCAATCTTACTACTATTAGTCTAGTAATCAACTAGAGTTGACTAGCACCTACAAATGCACAAACAGTACCAAATAACCCTACTAACCAGATCACTTTTGAAGCATTTCAATTCTAATCTGGCAATGTTTGTTGAGAATTAGTAAATACCCCATGTATTGGTTACACTAAGTTTACCATCAGTCTATCCTAGTTAGATACTATACTATCACTTGCCCATGTGTTCCCTTGTCATCTACATAACTGCACATTTGAACACTCCCATGGTACAATTATCCTTTATCTTTTCTTTTGTTCCTTGAAGGTCTACTGTGTTCCATGCACTTTCACTGACTAAGCCTTCTCTTACTTTCTATCATGTTCCATAGCTTAGTCAGGATTCATTTTGCTTTGCATATATAAACCCAATATTGTCTAACTTGTACTCTTAAGTTAGATCTACTCAAATCTTACTTCTTCACTCTCATCTCTGTAGATCCCCACTTTCCTCTTGAGTAAGTGCTGCCCTTGTTACTTTGTCTCCAGGTTATTACCCATCTTCAACCTTGTCCAGCTTCATAGCTGCCTTAGCTTCCCTTAAGCTATCCCATAGCAATCTCTTCACTGCTGACCTCCCAGAGTTCTCTTTGTTGAGCTCTTTGCTCCTTCCACATACCCTTGACCCTAGGTATCTCCTAGGACCTAGTCCATCTTTTGAGTCTATGCTCATCCCTACCTAGGCCAAGTGTAACAGCCTGGAACTAGTTTAGACCTTTTTATCTTTTTCCCAGTTAATAATGTCTTTCTTCTATCACTTATATTGCACAACATTTTCAGACCTGTTTATACTGCTAATAACATAATACAAGTATACCTTTGCCCACAGCATATATATTTACTCTTACTTACTTATATATACCTTAGTTATTTATCACCATCTTAGATAGTGGCTGAGATAAGTTACTTTTCTTTACTTATCTTACCTGTAGCTAATGTATCATAGCTGGGCTATTCCTGCTCTCTTGTTAGATTCTATAACAAAGAGCCAGCCATTCTGTTAAGAAGTGTTCTATTCTTTTATTTCTTGTTCCAGATATTGAAGCTTCTAGAGGGCAATATTCTTATCATTGCCTGTTTGGAACCTCTTCTTGATCATTTTGGGTAGATTATCTGAATCTGGCCATCTGTGGTTGGAACCTCCTATATACTTCTTAATTGGGCACAGTCCCACACTATTTTTATTGTTTTCTTCTTTAATATCAAGTTATGTGAAGACTGTGATATATTTGTCTTTGTTTGAGATGAAGGTTCCACTATTAACACTAATATAGAGATACATCTTGGTTTACCATTCATCAAATTTTGCATATAATCCATCATAAAGACCTTGGTTTCTACCCTTGGTCCTTGTCCCATTGCTCTTATAGGGACAAGTTCAGCCTAAAGCTGAACAATGATTGCTTTAAGTTAATCCAGACATCCAGACATCCTTGATTATGTTTTGAAAAAGGAAGAAGAGTTTTTGGAGAAAATATCTTGCTTATAGAGTGTCAAAGAGGCTTCTGTTTGCCCAGGGCTTGATGGCTAAATTAATGAAAGCAACAAGGGTCTTGGTTGTGTAAACTGATCTGGCTAGCATAAGCTATAAATGTAATAATGAATCTAGAAGGATTTTCTTACTCCACTGAGTTACAAGAGGGAATGAATCTCCAGCCAATAGCCTTCTAGACATTTCTGTATGTATTGTAATGTGTATACAAAAAAGTGGCCTCACAAGGACCATTCAAAGGAAAATATCATAATTTGGGGCAGTTTTTAAACACTTTGATTCTGCTTGAGGGAACCCACTACCTTACCCTAAGGACTAAAGGTCTCTCCTGGTTCTAGTACCAGTATAAACATAAAATTGAGAAACAAGGGCTCAAGTGAGAACTTAGGAATAGTATTACAACTCGTCTCTTATGCCAGGGGGACTACTCTTTTTCCTTGCCCTTCACATTCCACTCTGCTTACTATGCATTTCCTTTTACCTTGCAAACTGTGTGTTCAAGTCTGACCATGGCATAGTTATCTCTTCTTCTCTTTCATCACATGCCTTGAACCCTTTACCTAGCTATTCATTCTTGTCACCCTTGCCCTCTGCCCATTGTTCCACACTGTTCCATCATATTCGACATGTGTTCACTGACTAAGCTTTCTTTCATATTCCTTGACCTTCTATGGCTTAGTCAGCTTCATTTCCCACTATGTATATAAACCTTGCATTATCTAACTTATACCCTAAGTTAGACCTACTCATCTCTTCCCTGAATTCTACCTTCCTCACATTGTTTCCCTTGTCTCTGCAAGTCTTTGTTCTACTTTGGAGTGAATGCTAGCCTGCCATCCCTGGCCACCTGCCAGGATAGCAGGGCTCCCCATCTAATTTCCCAGTCCTCATTGTACCCCCAGCCCCAACTCCGTCACTGCTCTCTCCACTGTTAGCTCTTGGCTCAGCCAGACATCTCCCTCTTGCTGCAGTCATCACAGATAACCCTTAGCTCTATTGGGCTTTCCCTCATTGCAGCTTTTGCTGCTTAACTCTTAACCTTGCTGGGAAACCCTTAACCCTATCGGTTCCCTTCAGTACACTCCATATCACAGCCATTGCTGCTTCCCTTGTCACAGCTGTAGCTGCCCCTCGTGGGCCATTAGGCCTCTCCTCCCATCACAGCAGTAGCTGCTCCTCCTTGTACTACAGTCATTGCTGCTCATTGGCTGAGATCCTTCAATTTGGAGGACTCACCTTAGCTTTTCAAGTCTATGCCTGATTCTACCTGGGTCAAGCGTAATAGATAGAATGGATGTTATGAATTAAATGTGATTATACATATGAGACAACCCCATAGCTCTAGAGGCTAAGCATTAACACAGTAGCTATGAGATGAGTGAAAGATAATTGATAATGACAATGGGATAGATAAAGGATAGTCAAGTTCTAATGTTGGGAATTCTAACCCAATAAGGACTAGGCTATTACCAAGAGATACTGACTTAGACTCAAGCAGTGAGTTTAGAGAAAACCCAACAAGAACTTGACTGGAGTTCTTGGTTGGAGTGGATTCACTATATATAGTATACTGACTATGGGTGATACACAGACCAAGCTGTGTAAGAAGTGTGATTATATATTATAAAAGTAAAGTAATAGAGATTCATAAAGTGAGTTGTCCATGAGGCTTCTAAGAAAATCAGAAGCAAGAGAAGCCAAGCAGAAATGAAATAGAATGGAAGAGAACCCTTAGGATCTCAGGGTTAATGGAGATTAAACACATATATCTGGAAATTATATAGCAGATCTCAATAGAACCATTCTTCAGAGAAGGGCACATAGCTACCTTGTTACTCTGAGTGAGAATATCACATGATATGAAAAGTCACATGATAAAGGAAAGAAAAATAAAATTTAAGCTCAGATAGGGACATTTGTAATAGATATAGATATAGTATATAAGCAAGACCTCTATAGAGCAATATACCATGACAAATGCCAAAGCAGTACCTATCCCACTTCCTACATGGTATTACCCAACATCTAATAAAAGCACTGCAGATTCTACCCTTAGAAGAAGATTCCAGCAGATTGTCAGATTACTTCTTTATCTAATATTAGATATGTGCCCTAACATTGCTTATGCTGTTACAGTACTAGCTTTCCAAGCTGCCACAGTGGCCAATCTTTCACAGAATCGTCTAAACAAAATACTCTATGTGTTACTATTTAGTTAAAACAACTTAAAGGAAATATTCCCTTGATTTCAATAGTTCATCTCAAAGTTGAAAGTTGCTCCTAGTTCACACAGTCTGTGCTAGAGCTAAGGCCTGGCATGTTGGCTGGCTTCTTGGCTGTAATTCAAGTCCCATGTCTTCAATTGAAATAATATGCAGGACACTGTACCTTCCCATATCTGGTTTCCCCATTTTTCATCCCAATATAAGCTCACAGATGATGGCCCAGGGTGTGGTCACTTTTGATCTCCCTTTTTCATAGGCTGGTTCCAGCAGATCCCCCAAGATCTACTAGGACAAAGCATATGCCTATCACACAGATTGTTTTGTCAAGTGGTGCAATGACAACCCTACTCAATATATGAAGCTCTTCTCTGACTTAACTCAAGATGCACATGAAGAAGGTTGCATGAAGAGTCAGCTTACTTCTACAAAAAAAGATATTTACTATGAACTTGCATAGTACATCTTTGAGAATGAAGTGGAGCTTGCTGCCAACTGGAAAAATAAACCACAAGTTTTTCTATCTGCTACTCAATGCCCTCTTTCAAGGTAAGTGCTTTATTGATTATGCTTATGTGACTAATGAATAATTATAGTCTTCAAGCTAAGTGCAATAAGCAAATCAAGCAGTTAGGCCAGATAGGAGCTGAATTAGTGATTGAAGATCTACAGAGCAGAGAAAGGACAAAGGGCCTGATGAGTATAATTTCTGGTAACCTTTCTTTCTGTATCTCATGCATACTATCCCATGGGCCCAGGCACAACAGGTACCATTCTCAAGGATTTCCTGTGATTTCCATCACTGCATGGTTGGTAGAGGACAAACCCTATCTACAACATGGCCTTCAATAGCTCTAACTCTGGTCAAAACTTCACAGCACAAGCTGCCACCCTTTTCAACCTCCACCCAACCATGCTGACCTGTAAAGATCATATACCCCCCCTTCCTCAGGAACCCTTGTCTTCCACTGCCACTTATCTGCCTACTCTTCCTGCTACTACTATCACTGCTTGCTCTCTTGCTACCCTGCCTACCACTGCTATGGTATCTGTCTATAATCTATTTGAGATTGAGGATGGGGGGAAGCTCAAAGAATATGATCATGCCAACTTCAACTTTTCGAGGTATGGTCTGGCAGGGTCAATTTTGGACAACTCAATTTTCCAGGACCTTGAAGATAATATCAACATTTTGTTGTTTCCTATTACTGGCACCATCATACCCTCTATCTCTACCCTCATGGCTGTACTCTCTGTGCCCACCACTGTCATTGCTATCACACTTCCCACTGCTGTTTCTTCTATGCTCACCACTACTATCACTGCCATGCTCCCCCTCCCTTGCCAGCCCCTCCCTATGCCACCACCCCTGTAGATTATATTTTGCTCAATGAATCACCCAGCTACATTCCACCCTATCCTTCACTATTGATTCCTTGTGACCCCACCAATGGGTTTCTCTTCTCCACTGCCATCATCTCACCTTAACTTTCCCTATTGGTCATGTTCCATTTCATTCTTCAGCTATCCCTTATCAGCCCTCAAGCAGGTTCCCTTTTCTTAAGTTGGGCTCACTGTCCACACCCAATACCAATAAATCTAACTCAGATGCTGCCCCCAGAAAACTTCTTGCCAACTTGAACTTAAAGAGAAAGATTCCCACCCTGGAGCCAAGCTCTGAAGAAACTGGCATGAAAGATTGATTCTTACTTGTGGGAAGTTCATCCATATCTATATCATCCTGCAAACATTCATGTGCCACTGTTGCTGACTCCATTGGGCAAATCACAAACAATTTAAAGATAATATTCTCAACCATTCAAGCCATACAAGATCAAAAGGTTCAAGAATGTCATGCTGACAGGGACCTCAAGTGATGGGCATGCCAGCAGAAGCATGCTGACAACAAAATACATTGGGAACATGAGCAGAACATACAGGTCAAGCAAATGGAGTATGAACAAATCTTGGCCAAAGCCAAGCTCTGCAAGATGGAGCTACAAGTTGAGCTTTAGCACTTGAAGGTTCAGGAATAGGCTATATAGCATGGAATGTAGAGTGGTGAGATTAATGAGATGGACATTTAAGCATGTTGTTTACCATGTCTTTGTTCCAGTTGCTTTTCAGAATATCCTTGTTGTATACATTCATCCTCCAATATAGTTTCCCCCTTCCTCCAATATATACATAGTTATAGAGATATTTGTTATGTGTTAGATACCTCAATCCAAGTATTGAAGTAACTGCTGCATGAGTGTAAGTCTGAATTGCTGCCCTTCTGTCCTGAGATAATTACCACCATTTTGCCTATCATTATCCTCTCCCTCTTCCTCATCCTCATCCTCTCCCTTCTCTGCAGCAAATGCATTCACTGAGGATACAATTCCTAGCCTTTCTTCAATGTCCACAATTATATTGTGGAGAATCAGACAGCTTCATACCCAAGCATTGGCATACCCTAGGTCTTCCTTGGTCTGGATCTGAATATGCAGATCACATAGTGATTAAAAGTGGCCCTTGATAGATCCATAGAAGTGTTCTGAGTGAATACATATCTAGCAGCCAATATTAAATTTAAACCCATTATATAAAAAGACATACTTTGGACAAATGATAGTTGAAACTTCTTTGAGATCTTGTTAAATTTCCATTAGTTGGCTTCTTGAATGGCACTATACACCATGGATGACAGCCATATACACTGTCAGCCCAAATCCACTCATTGGGGCCAAAAAATTACTCTGGAGAGCATACAATCTGAGTATGCTGAAATGTTATTGAGTTATGAAGACTTCCAGGAACTCCAATGGTATAGTTAACAATACATAGATTTTGTGGAAAGATCACAACCTTGAATGCTAGTAGGTCATATAATAAAATATAAAATATTACTTATCTGGTTAGAAAGTGAATAGTTGGACTTTTGATCAAAAAACCCTTCTCCATGCCAGCCAGGTTTTTGAAACAGCTTGATGGTGTCCCATCAACACATAGAAAGGCTCTTTTCCACCAAGAGCATATTCTTTCCTCCACATATCTCTGAGCCTTCTCCTTATCCCTACAATCCTCTGGTTAGTCAGGATTAAAATGGATAAATTTATCATGATAATGTAGAATAGCAACCATTACTTGCTTATAACAGTTGTGGACAGTGCCTACAGAGACACCAGCCCACTTTGCCATATTTTGTGAGGTAACTGCATTGCCATAAAGACCTATAGCATTGAGAAAAATGGCTAGCTGGATAGGGACTCCCAATTGTGGGTTATTGAAATTGCTGTGGAAAATGGAATGATTTTCAATGAGTATGACAATGTTGACAAAGATATAAGGGGGAACTCTCAGCTTATGCTAAAAAAGACTTGAATTGTGAAGTTGCCACTTATCAAGAAGGGCAAGCTGAGGGATATGGGTAGAAGAAGAGTGGGCTTGAAGAACATATGCCTTAGTAACTTCATCTTCAAGTGCTGTAATTTGCCCATGGAAGTCTACAATAAGTGCAAGCGTAGGAAGATCAGGAGAACTAGAGTTACAGTGGCTCAAATAAGTGTCCCAATATTGAGCCATTTTGAAAAGACTTGACATTTGCAAGAGAACCAAGATGAATTAGCTCTAACCCCTGCAGGGTCATCAATAGTCCTAGCCCTTGCCCTAAAGATGAGCCCTTAGTCATGTGATTTGGTTGCCATAGCACTAAGATATAACCATATTAAAATGTCATGTCATTGGGACACTTATTTGACCATGATGTTATTAGTCATTATT
>JBBPRD010000689.1:0-10919 GCA_038092855.1 Boletus piedmontensis | reverse complement strand
CCGCCTCGTCGATCGCGTTCCCTCCCCAAAGTGGCGGCATCGACGCCCAAAGTTCAGGTTCGACCACCCTCGTGCCGTCCGTGGCGCCGCTGGCACCAGCCTCCTCCCGGTCTGCAGCTCGTCCCCCATGCGCCACGAGGGCCGCAAACACCTTTTCAAGCGCCGCAGCGTCGAATCCACCGTCCCGACCCTCCATCGCTCCGAACTCACCGTCGGTATCGACGTCTGCGTCGTCCGAGAGCCAGTTTGAAGCAGAGGACGGTGGAAGCGACGACGTGTCCCCAAAGACGGCGTCTGAGTCGGATAACCAGGGAGCATCCGAGTCGTTCAGGAGGGGTACTCCTTCCGTGTCCGTTAGCCATGCTTCCGTCTCGGTGAGCCACGCGCTGGCTTCAGTGTCAGTGAGCCACGAGGCTGCACATGCATCATCTGAGAGCCAGATTGTGTCAACTGTCCCCCGAGGTCCGTCGGAATCGCTCGCAGAAGGGAGATGTATGTCAGAGTCTGGCACAAAGAAGTTATCCATGGTCGGGGCATTGAAGTCGCTGTCGTGATGCTTTGCGGGGCTCGAGGACGCACTGGCCGGGGGAGGTGATGAAGGTGGCAGGGGACTGGAGGGATATTCCTCCTCCAGGTGTGACGCGTCGTCGTTGGAGGTAATATCACGCAGCTCATTTGTTCCTTGACCATCATCTACAGTTGGACGATTGGGACTCCATTGTACTGGAAGAATTGGCGTGTCCTCCCTATGAGGCACGTCGTCCAGTTCACAGGTGAACGTATCTTCCTCCTTACAACCCTTGTCTAGTTCAACGTCCTGCTTGTCTGACGGAAATTCCTGCTTTATGATCCCGGAATGCTCAGGAACGATTGGAGTCGAACCTCCTGGTACCTTGGAATGCACCTGTTTTTGTGGGTGCGGCGTTCGCTGAGCACAGGGTGAAGGTGGAGGCAACAAAAACGCTCTCGTTCCCATCCCTGTCTGTGTCTGAGGCGTACGAGTGACCAAGCTCGGCGACGCGAATTGCTGGTTTCTACCAGTGCGCAAGTTCCTAGGCGTCTGATGATTTCCGTTATTGCGCTTCGGTGTCCACGGTGTCTGCGGCATACTCTTCCGGGGCGATTTCCTCGCACCAGAACGGAGGTGCACAGTGGGAGAACGCGGTGTGAACGTAGCTCGGGTCAGAGGTCGGGTGACACTGGGAGTGCTTGGGGTGAACAATGACCCAGGGTCGTGGCCGGACGGCGTGAATAGCGAGCAAGAGCCAGACTTGCTAGGCGTACAATGTGGTGCTGATCCTGAAGAAACAGGTTTCCTTGGTGGTGTGCTCGGAACGACTGGGGGCGCAAGTTGGCGGTGCGACTGAGGCGGGGACGACGGGATGGGTTCCACCGCATCAGAAGCAAATACAGGCAGAGAAGGTAATGGAGGTGGAAGTGAGGGAGCGTTCCGCGCAACATTCGACGATGAATGCAGTATCCGTAGTTTCACATCATTCGCGACAGCTTCATCGTCCTCGTCAGAGGATTCTTTAGAAAATCCTTCCGCATCATGGAGCCGTTTGCGTTTCGCTCTCGCAGCTTCCCGCCGCTTCAACGACACTTGTGTCTTCTTGGCTTCTCGCTCTGCATGCTGGCGGGCCATTGCTTCCTCGGACAGCCGTGGAAGCATAGCGGTACTTGTACGAGCCCATGCAGGCAGGATGAAGTTTTTGAGAGGGTTCTTCGTCGGAGCCGCTGTTGATGTGGACGTAGAGGGGGCTGTACACACTGGCGTGATGAAGGACGACAAGGCAGGGTCGGTGACAGCCGCGCCTGGCACTAAAGCGGGCAGCGAGGAAGCCACTGAATCAGACCTGAAAAGGGAACGAGAAGGGGATGACTGGGCATGCCTCGTTGTTGACACGAACTTGGCAGATCGTGATGGAGCCGCTTGTGATGCATTCGCAGATACGTCCGCCTCTGAAAACGCGGGACGTCATGAGTGGAAGGACCGAGGCAACGAAAAAGAAGGTATAAAACCCGAACACGCACCCAACTTACGTCCCGAAGATGACCGCTTTCGGCCCTTCGCGTTCTTGCGTGCTTCTTGTTCCGCCATGAATTCATTGAGAGTACGTCTCCGTTTCAGAGAAGTTGTATCTGAGACGATACCATTCAAAGATGCGTCGGTAGTCCCTGGATGGTCTGTCTTCGACTTCGATGGACCGGGAACAACTGCAATTGACTGGTTTCCACTCTTATTGGTGGTCAAAGGAGGTGCTTGCCCATGAGAAGAGCCTGAAGAACTGGTCCGTAGACGAGAGGTTGCTATAGCACGCATGGAGCATAGCATCGAAGATAGTCGCGCAGATGGTAATGACACTGACTTCGTTTCACCCGTCGGCGAAGACTGGACTGGCCTCGCAATCAAGGCTCTTCCTGAACTAAACGTGCGCGCCACGGAAGGCGAGGGAGAGGGGGAGGGGGAGGACATTGGTGTGGACGGGTGGGCTTGATTCTGAATATATTCACCCAGCTTCCGTTTACGCGTTCTAGATGGGGTGGGGGTTGCTGGCATATTCAAGGCATGTGAGGCGGTTACAATTCCCCTCTCCGTCGGTCTCTCCGCTTCAGGAGTGACTGTTGGCGTCGACCCAAGTGCCACGGACGGTGTCGACGTTTGAGATGATGTCGGCGCGTTCTCCTGTCCGGAGGGCGGCGTGCTCGCAGGGAGAGGTGAGGAATCCGCACCCTGGCTACTAGGCATTGAGGACTCTTGATCGGTTTTAAGTGGAGAGGTATCGTGGCCGCTTGCAGCGAGCTGCCAAGTACTTGGTTTGCAGAATGCGGTAGTGTCAACGGCCGAAGAGTCAAGAACGACGATATCTGAGTCTCCGTCGTCATGCTCATCGCCACCATCCGCGCTGCTTCCCTTGTGTATTGATTTTTTCTCAGTGGTATGTTCTTCACTACCCGAGGAGAGCCCCATATTTGACGCCGCGAGCTGTAGCAAGTGAGGGTTAGCAGCAAGCAATCCTTGCAGAGCTGATAGGAGAGCAGCTTGCTGCTCAGGGGTGGCATTCGTTGTGGCGTTGCCGGAGGAAGTAGATGGGATTGCGGATAGTAATCCCAGCAGTGGATTGTTTGTCGGAAAAAAGTAGGGCCGAGCTTGGGGATGAAGTTGTGCGTATGACTGAGTTTGGTTTTGATTGAGCGAATGAGATTGCTGGTAGAAAGCAGGTGCTCCAGTTGCACCACTATCAGGTCCCCCCGTCGCTGTATGGCGCGTCAGTGGTGTGCAAATAAATGGTGAGTATGTAGGTTGAGCTCGTGGAGGCCTGGATTTAGTCTTTTGCTTGATCCTTCTCCCCGCTTCCTCCTTAGATTCGGATTGAGTCTCTACTACTTTCGACGAGCTCGTCCCTGCGTCATTTATCTCGTCAGTGATTAGGCTGAGTTTCCGCAAAGATTCGTATTACCAGAGAGAGAAGAGGCGCAGGCTTGCGGCGTAACTTTTGACTTTGAAGAGGTCGACCCTTCGGGACGACCACGCGCACGCCGTGGAGGGCCTATGTAGAGCTCTGGAAAGTCGGCTGAACGGGTCAGGGTTCGCTGTTCCTGAGAGGTAGGCAGCCAGCTCATCCCAGAACCGTGGGGAGGATGAGGAGAATTCAGAAGTTGAGACGGGCCAGGCACAGGTATTGAGCCGAATGAAGGATATGTGTGGTATATAGGCTTTGGCATACGCTTGGTCTGTCATGAGAAAGAAATGTGATGAGCATTCGTGAAACAAGACAACCAGTCGAGACGAAGCTGCAGCGAAACAAGGAAATAAAGAAACTTACCTCTCGAAGTGCGAAAACAACTTCGAGCGCCGGTGAAACATGCGGAATGACCGTGCCAGTGACAAAGACATGCATGGAATCGTTCGACTCAAGAGCCCAGGACATAAGTCCGAGGGCAACCGCCACACCACGAGGTGATCTAGTATCG
Source organism: Boletus piedmontensis (assembly GCA_038092855.1). Lineage (NCBI taxonomy): Eukaryota > Fungi > Basidiomycota > Agaricomycetes > Boletales > Boletaceae > Boletus > Boletus piedmontensis. The sequence continues at coordinate 6,944 of JBBPRD010000689.1, read as the reverse complement.
TGGGGTGCATGTTCCATGCTCGCAGGTAGGGGCTGTGCTTCTAAGGGATCGAGGACATAGAGAGAAAAGTCTCGTGAGGGGTCCTGCAGGAGTTCGGGACTGCCGTAGTTTCAGAAACCCCTTGGTGGAAAGGGCGATACGAGAGTCAACACTGACCTGGAGTCACAGACCGCCGTAAGGCATGCCTTGAGTGGGGTACGTGCGTAGGCGGGTTCGTTCTTAGTAGACTGTTCCGTGGCCTCAGTACATGTGATCGCTGGGACTTGTGATGAAGACTTGGCTAAAATATATTGCGGATTGCTGTTAACCGTGTACAATACACGCACTGCTCCGCAACCATTCGGAGTCAGCAACATGATATAGATCCCCAAACTGACACTCACGAAAAGCTTGTAGCGTTCTTGGTTCCATTCAGTCGGATCTAGACACTAAGTAGAGCAATTAATATCACAGTATCTGTCATTAATGTAAGCTTGGCACGATGGAGGAGAGGTCAACGCGTGGAAAGCGCGACTGTCACACGTGACAGGACGCGTTCTGTGTCACCACCCGAAGCTCTGTCGGACATTTGCGACTCAGTATCGCCATACTACCTTCACATGAACGTCCATTTTTATATCCAGTGGGAATAAAATCAAGGAAATCGAAGCATCCACAAGGTCAGCGATCTCGGAATGGCTGGCTCTCGATACCAACCACTTCTCGTGCATTGCCCTGCCAAAGTACAGGGAATGTATCGCATATTCTGCAAACCGCACGGTCTCATTTTGGGACACGTCGACACACACCCTGCTCGGTCTCCTCCAATATCCCGAAGACATACGTTCAATCGCACTCTCCAGACGACCGTTTTCTCGCAATCGGTGGAGAGTACGGGAAAATCACCATAAAAAGTCTCCGCGATATCCTCCCTCGATGCTTCACTGTGAGTATCGTCGCGGCACGTGTTGCCGGATTATAGCATGTCTGAATGGTTTTACTTTACTACGAATCCGTCTCACTCCGATGTTCTTTCGAAATCTGAATGCTTTGTCTCTTCTAATAATACACCATACATTCTAGGCACAATTTATTGATATCAGCGACGCTGTACTCGATTCGTTGCAGCAGGATCAGCTCGTGAACGCGGAGGCATTGCTGACAGCAGCGAATTTAGAGTCTCGGAATTCACGCTATGATTCATGTTCTTGCTAGTCGAGCTCTCGTACGAGCTCGTTTGCGACGGTGGGACGTAGCGATCAAGGATGCCGAAAAGGTAAATTCTGGTCTCCTCTTATACACTCTGCTCATCCCAAATTACTACAAGTCCATCGAAAGTCGGCCATCCGTCATTTGTCTGATTGCAAAAAGCGTAGTGCTCGTAGGCAAAGGAAGACGATACGAGGGATATTGGGCGTGTGATCTCGCGTTCAGTCGTTGTCTCCCAGACGACGTCGATATTCTCCTTTTGACCAAGGTATGTATTCCATGTTCTGCAGAACTCGGTTCACCCTCTTGTTCTTATTTTCCTTAGGTTGTCGTCCTGTTCATGGCTGGAGAGCATGACGATGCAATTTCGCGTGTGGATGACTTCATTGCGACAGTGCATGTCAATTCAATATTTTTCTTGGCCCAGGCACGTACACAATGCGCTAGCGCATGGTGTATATCACCCCTGAAATTTCCGCAGGCATATATGTACCTTCTCCTTGGAAAATCACGTATGGAGAGCAGCAACCACACTGGTGCAAGACAATCGTTCGAGCGTGCACGAGCACAAATGTGCCACCATGGAAGTAGACGCCATCCCCTGACGATCTCTTTAGTAAGCTTGCTACCGACTACATTGTAACGTATAGGCAACGGCCACCGTGGCTGACGTGAACCCTCCTCAGTATAAGCTCGCTGCTGTTGTCGACATCGTCGACCACAAGTTGCTTTATCGTTGTAGATTTATTAGATTCAGGACATCCTTGGATCGGCCTTCAAGGTTCAAGCTTCATCGATTGGTATTCTACTTCTGGGTCGCATCGTCCAAGAGTCGGCTGGCCGTTGTTTGAAATGCCATGGCCCCGATCCCATCGCGGTGCGAGTAGTAGACCACCAAGTTACTGCATTAAATATATATCGACTATCATATCAGGTCAGCTAGCAAAGACCCTGTTGCAAATGTTGTCTAATATCCCCAATCAATAAGCATCGATCATCGTATATTCACTGGGCAACTACGGGACGTGGCTGAGCTAAGAGTACGTGTACCTTGCCATCAAAGCCCAGACAAGCCATTAGGGAGGTGAGTGGAACGTTCCTGCCCGAATTCCATTTCATGTTTTGAACTCTATTTGGTGGGTCGCTGTACCGCGGTGTCTCCCCCATAATTGGATTGACGTGTATCCCGCAATTAGGTACTTTTTTTTCTGGATCATGGATAATTCGCCCGGGCCGCGTACACGCCCAAATGAGGCTTACGGGGAGCTAACGATTGACGGAAATCATCAGTGATATGTAGGTAGGACATCATTTGCATGTATGTACGATATGTTTGGAACAATTTGTACACTACCTGCAGTATGACGTGGAGGAGACTATCTCTGTGACATAGGGAACTGGTCGTTGGTTATTCGTCCCGAGTGGGTCCAAGGAGTGTCTGGACAACGTATCAGAGCACCTCATACTCCGTTATGGTGTGACGGTCATAATAAGCCACTGTACTACCATCATGTACTGATGTCTAACTAACATAGCTGAGATATCTTCCAGACACTGTCTGAACATCCTTTCCCTATCAGGTTATTAGTGCTGTCAGATGACATGTTTCACACTTCTCGTTTCACCATCAAATCCATGTTCAACTGCCAATGCCAACATTTAGATACCAGGTGTTGAGACATCAGCACATCGACTCTGGGTCCTGCTGTGTTGGCTCCTAACCTGGCAGATACTGTCTATTTTCCTCACTTGCAGAGCACATCTTCAGTAGTACCTTGGAGCTTGCATCATATTTTTATTCAAACTCACACAACAATGTCTAGGTGACAGTATTCATCAATGATCAAGTCCTGAGCTGTTCCAGTTCCGATGCTTCTGGTTCTGAGATCCCAGTTCCGACACTTCTGATTTCACATCCTGGAACCCTTTGTTCCAAAGGTGTTCCGGGATTTTTTCCCATGCCTTCCGAGGGTTCTGAGACTCTCATCTTGGAACCACTTCCAGAACTTTCCCATGCTCTTCCAAGCTCAGAATGCTCAGAATGCTCGGAATGACTTTAACTCTTTACTCTTTTCTCAACTGATAATATCTTCCTTTTATGGCATACATTGCACATCATTTTTGGATCTGTTTACATTGCCAATAACATAATACAAGTACACCTCCGCCCACAACATATATATACACTTCTCTTTACTCATACACACCTCAGTTGTTTACCGCCATCTTGGGCAGCAGCTGAGGTGAGTTTCTTTTTCTTATCTTATTTTACCTGTATCTAATGTACTGTAGCTGGGCTATCTCTGCCCTTTCCTTTCAGATTCTGTCACTAGGTCACAGTTTGAGTTATTGAGACATCTGGACATTAATAACAGCAAGTCATGAGCACAAGTACATGATAGACAAAAGATTGATAGAATCAATGAGTAACAGGGATCAACAACATCTTCTCAACAGTAGTTGAGAATTGCTCCCAGACCAATTGCCAGATAGTAATGCATGTATTAGGAAAATCATTGCAGTCCAAGTCATCATCTGGATTCTTCAATACCCAACATGAGATAAACTTCTCTTCCAGTGGAATCTGCGAGTCCCATCTTGGCCAGTTGCCATGTGGGGATGAGGGAAATGCAGCAATAAATGCCATCCAAAATAATTCACACATGAGGAAGTAGCATTCTGGATGGGTGCTGCTGAGGTGGGGGTCTGCCAGCAAGTTGCGCTCAATACCCTTCACTAGCTGTTGCCATTTGTGAGTGCTCAAGGGCTGAAAGCCCTGTGGTAGTGGGAGAAAGTGAAACATTGTCTGCCAAAATTGAGCATGTCTAAGAAATCCATGTGAGATAGGACTTACAGTGGTTAAGGGTTCATTTCAAACTGGTCTGTCTTTGGGAGTGGTATAAATAATGGGCAATAACCCTGTCCACTTGTCTTCAACCTGAATAAAAATTTGCACCGGCTGGGATGGTGTGTTAGTCACACAAATTTCAGCCAGCCACAGGTCAACTTACAATGTACTTGGGGGAATCTTGGGCAAAGATATCATCATGAAAGTGAAGATGGAATGTACACTTGTTGAGTGTAAACCCATGTGGCCGGGGAATTGTCCTGATATTAATGATGGTAGACATAGTTGAAGTGAGAGCAGTAGAACTTGCAAGGGGGCAATGAGGTTCATTGAAATGTGGTCGGAGATACATTAAGTCAATCTTGTGTCATGTGATCTTCCACGAGGTATCTTGGAGGATGTTATTTTTATAAGCTGGAAGGTGTGCTATATAGTATAGATTGTTTCCATTCACCAATATACTTCACTCCACTTCCCACAATACCCATCTGCCCTCCCCAATCTCTCCAACAACCCAACCCATTTCTGTTATATTGCCCATCACCTACAGTTATGCATTGGCTGCCTTTGGTGGGGGGAGAACACAGGCTATTGCCAATGTCAGTTTCTTTGTTATTGGTCAAAGTGAGGTTTCCAATCTCCGTAAGAGTGGACAGTTCATTGTAGTGAGCATGAACGGCATTGGGGATAGCAAACAACTGAGAAGTACCAGGAGTGGTGTTGTGTTTGGATTGTGCTTGTTGCTGTTGGGTCACGGTGGAAACCTTGGAGCCCAAGTCACCTTAGGCATTAGACTTTGTGAGACCAAACTTGGCCTTTCGGAATTGATCCAAGCCTTCATGGCAGGAGTGTGCATGACCAGGGTCGTCCATCATCACATAGTCTTGGGGCTGGCAATGGTTCACAGAATGTTTGTAGTATGCACAGTATCTGCCTTCCTGAATGTACACTACTGGATAGTGGGTCTTTGGGAATATGGTTATTCATGGTGGGATCTTTGGAGCACAGGTGCTTAGTGCAGAGAGCACTTACATCATTGGAGCTCTTTTAATACTGAACTCGTTTCCTTGTGTTATCACTGCTGACACATGGTTTAGGCTTGCTTTAAGCAAAAAGAAATTCCTCAACTGCAGCTGTAATAGTGATGTTAATGGCACCAGGGATATGGCTGCCATTATATTTGTACTTGAAGTGGCAATAGATGATTGGAATTGAGTGATCTGACCAATGTGAGCACCATCCAACAAGATATCAAGCTAAAAACATTATTGAGAGTTACTAATTACCACTGCAACCAATCACTCACAGTCTGGGGCAATTCTCATCAGGCCATCCATGCAAGCGCAATGACATGAGGGAGTTTTACCTCAAGAGTTGCTGTCACCAAACCCCAGAAGCATGAATTTGGCCAACATACTCTTATAGACCTCTTTGTTTAATATAGAGCTGGCACCAATAAGAGGCCTAAAGTCTTCTGTGCCATCACAATGGCCAATGGTCTTGGTCTGCTAGTGTTTTATGTATGCTTGAGCAGGGGAAGACACATTTGGTCCATCAAATGACTCAACAGACATGTTAGCACCAGATGGCGGAAGTGTCGCCAAAACAACATGGCAGGAGGGGACTAACTCAGGAAGAGTGGAACCTTACGAAGGGCATTCTTCAGACTCCATTACAGGGTATGGGGAACAGGCACTACCATCTGCAGGATATACCATGGTGGAAAAAAAGGGCAGTGGAGAGACATTTGTTAACACTTGAGGGAATGCTGAGACTCTGAGGCACTGGCTTGATAGATTGAGATAACAGAGGTCCACTTCCCATGTGCTTGAGTTTGTGCTGGGACGGTGACAAAAGAGGAGAAGAGGGATAATCTCTTTTGATGTAGCTAATGGCCTTGTGCAATAAAAAGTGTCTCTTCTTTGGCTGACTAGTGCCAACGCTGGGTGACCTCAATTGCATGGGTGCGTTTGAACCAGACTATGTGCCAGACTTTGAATCAGGTATTGAGCTGTTCAAACTACTGTTGTCACTCACATGGTAGAGATGCTGTAAGAAAATCAGGGTACTGGAGATAGGGCTTGAGGTTTAAGAAGGTGGGGTTATGGGAGTGCTCGAGGAGGGTGGATTCCATTGCATCATAGTATGGAAAGGTGAAGAGCTTGAATAAAATGGGGACCTGATATAACAATGAGGAGATGCCTGCCAGTGAAGAGGTTGGGGGAACTTATATGAAAATAACAAAGAGTGGGCATTGTCGTCCCAACTGCACAAGTTAACAGAGATGGTATTAAGTTTGAAGGAAAAGGAGAGTATGCTGTATTTGGAAATTTTGCGCCTCTGCAACTCTTCATCAGTGCATTAATATGGTCAGGTTCTCAAAACTTCCTCCTCTTGATGCCAATGGTAAGCAAATATTAATTCAATCCCTATTAATCCAATCAAGTTCACAGTGTTCACGGTGGCTGTGAATGACTCATGTTATGTTGTTTGCAAAGTTTGCCCACCCACCCATAATGGTCAGAAACCCATACACTGCTGTCATGTCGCAGACCATACAGTGGCTCAAATAAGTGTCCCAATATTGAGCCATTTTGGAAAGACTTGACATTTGCAAGAGAACCAAGATGAATTAGCTCTAATCCCTGCAGGGTCATCAATAGCCCTAGCCCTTGCCCTAAAGATGAGCCCTTAGTCATGTGATTTGGTTGCCATGGCACTAAGATATAACCATATTAAAATGTCATGTCATTGGGACACTTATTTGACCATGATGTTATTAGTCATTATTTGGTAAATAACATAATGTTCTGATGGATCCTGTGCTTCAACCCTGTCTCATTATGTAACTTACATAACTCTGAGCACTATAAAGGGCAGAGATACCATCTGGCTAACCCTACTTCAC
>JBBPRD010000688.1:0-10924 GCA_038092855.1 Boletus piedmontensis | reverse complement strand
AGAAGGGTTCAGGTAGTGCTTAAAGCAAAAGGAGGCTATACCAAGTATTGATAATGTTCAAATACCCTTTTTCATTCAAAAGCTCAAAAACCCTTTCCATGGTATTACTGTTTTGAATTGACTATATCTCTATAGCCTGTGAACCTAATCACATGACCTAGGGAGCGATCTTGTAGCCAAGAGTATGTACTATTTATAACTCCACCAAAGCTAAGCAAAATTCCCACGCTGTCTGGCAGTACACTTCATACACTGCATTGGTGGCAAACATGGAAAGGGTTTTTAAGGTCACTATAAGCTCACACAGTTTGTGAATTTTCTTCAACCCAATTTCTTCCTTCAAGCTCATTGCACAGTTCACTGAGATGACACAAGAAGATCGTGTCTGTGACTGCCCCAGTTGCCATGTGCTGTAATTCCTCAAGGATCCCCTTACTTCCCCATATCAACCTTCAACAGTAGTAGGCCTGGTTGTAATGTGTGTTTAAGTTGCTTTGAAAGGTATCAAAAGATGCTGGATACTCAAATACGCCTGCAATGTAAGTACTCATTGTGATTCTAACATCTATATGGACCAGGCTGATTATATTCATTTGACATAGCTTCAGCATCTGAACAAGGTAAGTGCTATTTTCATTGAGTTTACTTTAAGCTTGACAGGCTAAATCTATCCCTGCAGTGTCCAGCCCCAATCCTGCAGTCATCCGCAAGGCTGTTAGTGCTTCACAATCTAAATGTAAGCAAGTCCTCCATCCCCATAAATTTTCGCTAATTACATTTATAGCAACAATCAATCTTCTAGGCGTGCTTGCAATTCCTTGGGAATATGCAACAGCCTCCCCCAGTACTTCCATGCCACACTATCACAGCACTGGCCCTGATATGGTTATGCCAGCCACATGGTCAGCTAATGCTTGTATTCCCAACAATTCTGGATCTATGCAGGCTTCTAGTCATTTATCCATGCCTCCTCCTGCTAATTATAGCAAGCACCATGCATCTTATTCATCTGAACTTGAATGCTGGTCATGCATTGCTCATACCCTTCCCACTGAAATAATCATCTTGAACATCTCTGCACTTCATGAAGGTGGCCATAGATGAGGTCAATTGCATGGAACTCCATTTGGGGTAATTTATTCTCCTTAATTCATATCTGAGTCAGTTGCTAATGGTTATTTATCAAAGAATATTGTGAAAGGGAAGAAAGATGTTGACATGCACATTACTGCCCCTGGGCTGGTGGCTATGGCACATCAAACCCTTTTTTCACACATCATCACTTTCTGTCCAGGATTTCCTGGTATGTGGATGAATTCATTGTTCATGATGAGTCCTGGATAGATCTCACCAACCATCCAGAGACCCACCATGGCTATTTCTACTGGGAATGTTTGCAAGCAAGCAACCACAAGAGTAGCAAAGGGCTTGTGTTCAAATCTTGCTCATTTACTCTCTATGTTGTTGTTCCCCAGGTCCAATGGATCAAATATAAATGACTTGTGGCAAAGTGGAATGGAGTGATACCCAACATAACCCAAATCAGCACTTGAAAGCCAAAGGGAAGTCACACTGTCTCTACAGCTGGTCCTTCTCACCAGTGCTGCTTGCCTTCACCACTACCCAACCTCTCATTGCCCTTAGTAGTTGCTCCTAAGGCTACTCCATTCACTGCTTCTCATAGTCACTTGCTGCCCTTGCTCACTGACCCACTTTTCTTGGGCAAGGATGACAATAATCTAGAGATCTCTGAGCCTATCGTTAAGATAAGCCTGTCCATGCTGAGAACCCAGTAACTGACCATGTTACCACAGACTTTGGCCACATTATCCATCTTGATCAAGCATGCCCATAAACACACCAGGAGTAACTCAAGTATCATGACCAAGTCTCCACCTATCAAAAAATTGCTCACTGACAAGCAAATCAATCAAGAGAGCCTCCAGGAGGCATTGAAAGTTGGAGGTACAGCTGACCTTGACATAGCTAAAGATAGGGTGTACTTTAATTTTTTTACTCTCACAGCTGACTGTGTTCTTAGTCTTGAGGAACAGCATTTATAGCATTGACTTCTACCCCATTTTCATGGTTTCTATCTTACTAATTTTGAAGAGTGCAAGCCACTGTGCATTCAATGTAGACCCCAAGATGGCTACCATGCATCCTGGACAGCACTGGCTGGGCTCTGGCAACACATTTGTTGGTGCTGGGGGGTTCAAAACAGTGTACACTGCAACACTCCTTCTTTTGAAACCTAGGGAAACTGGGATCAGATCTAAGCCATGTGAGAATATCATTGTCAAATGCCCCTATATTTGTTGCCCTAATCAATACAATAACCCCCCTTTCAAGTGCCTGGGGGTCAAGAAAGAGTCAGAAAAGCCGTTTCATGAGGCTAATGTCCTCTATTGGGCAAAATTGCTGCTTCAGGTTGTCAAAGACTTTATAACCAATGCACTAATGAAAGTATCTGATGCTCTATCTTTCTGTATTCCCTCCATATGTTTCATGGATGCAGGTCTTGCTTTTTGTTATTCTGCTAGGCCAGCCAGGGGGTCCAAAGCACCATCTGTCAATTGCATGTACCTCTGTGAAGAAGAAATTGTGGATGCCAAGGAGTTATTCACAAAATTCATTCATAATAATAACTGTGTATTCCTCTTAAAGCCCAACGAGATTGGCTATGGTGTCTCACAATTCCTCACATTTAGCCAACATGTTCAATATGTCGAGACTAGTGGTCTGGCATACATTTCCAATTGTCAAGGTATTCATATTTATAATTATACTACTATACACACACTCATCCCACCCAACAGGTACTCCCTCACTTCTGACTGACCCTCAAATTCTTACTTATCCATAAGTGCTGCTTTCACTCCATTGGGCTTGGGAGACTAAGTACATTATTTAGCTCAATCAGAGATGGCCTCTTTTGCAAAGAAAATTTGGAGAAGGTGGTGGAGCTGTTTCAGGAGGTGCATATCTGCAACTACTTCTGCAAGTGGCCAGGTTTTAAGCTCTTGCCTTTTAACAAAGGAAAGGGCATTGGAAGGGCATTGGACCCTCTGGTAGAAGTTTTAGACTAATCTAATCCCCCACCTGTATGATATTAGTATCTTTTCTTGAAATGGACCCTGTTCATTGGTAATGTTCATCATATTAACTACAATACAATGACACTACAAAGTGACTTGTGATGTTTGGCCAAAGTGGTGATCAAGAGTCTGCCATGGTAAGAAGCTACAGTACCTAATCTCCCAAATCATCTGCTGATGTGCCAAAGTTCATTGAGTTTCAAAATGATTGATCGAAGTGAGCATGAACATCTGGGATTCTATACAAACCTGATGAAATGTCTATGGCCTGGTATGTCCATTTCTGTAGTGGTATGATTTGGCAATGACATGTACTGATTCAAGGCCATTGGCATAATCCACACATATAGCCAGGTAGTACTTAGCACTTAAGTTGATCATGTCTTGTACCATTCTCTGCATTCATTATAACTTACACATTCATTCTGCTGCTCTGCATAATGTCTATAAGAGATGCAATCAGGGAATTCCTCCAGAATGAATTCATTCTTGAGATACTGCTCAAATACAATGAAGTGTATTGGTTTACAATCACCCCAGACTTTCCCAGCCCACTGGTAAGTGCTTCCCTGAGGTCTCTCACCCATAATACATAGTCTCTAGGTCTACTAGAACTGAATTGGTAAAAAACTTAGTGTAACCAATATGTGGGGTATTTACCAATCCTTAACAAATGTTGCTGGATTAGATTTTGAGATTACTTCAATAAAGGTCTGGTTAGTAGGGGTATTTGGTGCTGCTTGCACACTAAAAGGATTGCTAGACTTCAGTAGCAGAAGTTTATTCTGTGGGAAAATTTGCCTATATAAGGCAAAGGCTTTGTGGAGTTAGGCTTTGTGGAGTAGTAATCTGCCTAATATGGTAATATGTTGGTAGTGCTTCACTTAGTTCACTCAGATAGTTATTCAAACTCAATCTTATTATTCACTAAGGAGTTGGCAATTTAATGCTTATGGATGAACTATCAATTATCCCCTTAGGTGGATAGTAAAGTCACCAAGTGGAGGTACTAAGAGTATTCTTTGTTGGGGATCTGTTCCCTTTTATTGCTCTATTTAGGGTTTTCTCCCAAAAGATGTCCTATTTTTCTTGTCTCACTTCTGGTAACACAAGTATTTTTGCTCCTAACAAAAGAATATAGCAGTCCTGTATATTGTAAGAATTTCCTAGTCTAAGCCCCTTCTGGTAGCTTGAGGAGGAGAACTCCAAGTGAGAACATATCTCTGGTGGTAACCTAAAAAGATACTCTTTTGTGGCCTGAAACTACCCTCCTTATATAAGTTTTTACAGAGGCTGTGCTAGCCAATTAGAAGGCTTGGCTGCTGCTTACAAAGCAACTTATTAATGCCAAGAGAATGCTGAGTCATGCTGAGTCATACAAGGCTGGGCATGCTAGAAGGTTCTGAAAGCTTCCATTCTCCCATAGGCTAATTTGTACCCAGGAATTATTATGGGAATGCAGGGCTGTGCAAAGGCTGTACATAGCTATACATTCCAGAAGCTTCTAGGAACTTCTCTCTCCCTTACTACTTAGCTATGTACTTAGTATTTACAATTTTATTTGGTTCTGTAGTTAAAGGTGATAATAAAACTAGACTTTTGGAGAAAACATTTATATCATCATGGTCTTCTGGTAAAAGGTTCTGAACTTTAGAGGATGGTAGATTATATAAAGGGTTGTCTAGCTCTAGATTGTTGGAAGATTCTAATTGCCTCAAGTGGTAGAATTTATTGTTTTTAGATGGGAAACTCTGATCATGCATAAAACAAGTTTGATGCAGGTCAGTGTGGGAAAAAATCTCAGAACAGCTATTCCTCCCCAGAACTGTCAGAACTGGAATGACTCAGAACACTCAGGACTTGATTATTGAGAAATACTGTCAGTGACTGAGTCTAAAGACAATGAAGAATATCTCATATATATACAGGAACTTCAAGCAGTAAGTACATTGTTTCAATTCCATCTCAATCCCTCTAGTGTTTTCTTGTAGTGTGGACATGGCAACTTCTCTAAGAGGGCCAGACACTAAGTACTATACTCTAGGTACTGTATATGTCTGCTTGTCTCTGATATGTTGTACACAATTTATTATACTAAGGCATGACAAGGCACAAGGTTACCTTAGTAGTAAGTCTTCAGACAAGTGAGGTGACACAAGTATCTTTTCTTTCTTCTTGTCTCTTACTCCCCTCTGCCTTGATGTCTCCCTGTCTCCATCACTCATTGCACCACAACTATCAGACACTAACACCTCACCTTTCTTTTCCCAGACATGGCTGACCCTGCTCTTGAAGTTTACCCTGACTTCACATTGGCCCTCTACTGCCCCATTGTTAAGACCATCATGTGAACCAACAACATCAGCACAGAAGAGATAGTCAATAGACTAATCACTATCTGGGACACAGACCACCACCAGCATGTTGATGCCTGGAACCAGCAGAGAGACATTGAGGTAGAGGGAAACTGATCACCTCCATAGAGAGCAAATCAAACTGGAAGCAGAAGAGCACTGCCTTGAAGAAGCTGAGACTGAGTGAGAATGCAAGGAGAAAGACAAGAAAAAAACCAAAGATCTCAGATTTCACCAGGGGTAAACCCCCCCCCCCTGAGGTAATTATAGCACTAACCTGTAGCAAAATGTTTATATGCAAGATCAGGAGTACACTACCCAAAAAACTAATGAAATTAACCCCTTCCCACTGTCCAAATCTCTCACTACCCTAGGGCTAGATGACCCTTCATATGACCTATCATCTCTCCAAGTTTCATAATATTTTCCCCAGAGTTTGAAAAGATATGAATATTTTTCTCTGAAATCAACCCCTACTTCTATTAGATATATAGCACAAAAAGTGTACAAAGACTAGCTTAACAGTACCAGCCAAGAAATTCCTAGACTCAATTAGAATAATGCATGGCTAGCCTGATTCAGCTTGACCCAGCTTGGCTCAGTTTAACTCAGCTTGGCTCAGCAAGATTCAGAAGTCCTGGAATGTTCTAGAATGTTCAAGCTTGCATAACTCAGTATGGCTTGGCATTACCCCTGGATGACTCAGCATGACTCATCATTGTCTTGGAAGTACTAAGCAGCCTTTCATTGGCTAGCCAAGCCTTTGTAAATATCTATAAAAGGAAAGTCTTTCAGGTCACTAAAAAAAAGGGAATCTCAGGGAGAGTATCTTTATAAATTGAGCCTTTCTCACCACTTGGAGTACCTTTCTCAGGTAACCCACAGAGGACCTTGAGCAGGACCCCAGGTATAGTTTAGCACTGCTAGATTAGCTATTAGGAGCAAAAGACTTGTATCCAAGAGTGAACAAGTGAAATAGGATACCTTTTGGGAGAGAACCCTAATCAGGGCAACAAAAGGGAACAGATCCCCAACAATTGAAATTACCAGTACTACATTGAACCTGCTATACAGTTGACTACCCACCTTAGGGAATAAGTGATAGTATAGCTTAGTAAGCCTTGAAATATATCCTCCTTAGTATTGCTAATAAAGATTGAGTTTACATAATCTCTCTAAGTGAACTAAGTGTAGTGTGATTAGTATCCAGTTGTTCTGGAACATCTTGACATCTTAACATCTCAGTATATTACTGGATTAGTGCCACAAAGCTACTAACCATTTTTAGGAACTTTACCTAATAAATCCAAATAAATTGTGATAAATAGGGGATATTTCAACTACCACACATAAGCACAAACAAGACCAAACAACTGGTTTAAATTGGAGCCCACTATATTGCAATTTACTGAAATCCAAGTACTTACACTTGAGACTACTATATAACTAGTGACCCTATAGTATTGACTAGTACAGTATCTTACTAGTGTGTTATTACTACTGTTCTACCCTTACTAACCAGACTACCCAAAACCAGACTACCCAAATTTAGCTCAACACCACCCCAATTCATAAACATCCATTAAGAATTGGTAAACAACCCACATATGTATCCTATTACACTAAGTTGTTATCTAACTAACCCTAGTAGATCTAGTGATCATATTTGCCTAGGCCTAAATACCTAGCTTATGTGTGTGATCTGTGGAAAGTAAAGCAGCAGTCTGGGAAACTACCTATTCAAGTTCTGGTTGCTTTAACCTACAAAGAAAATGTTACACTTAACTTGGGTAGAGGCAAGCATAGACTCAAAAGGAGCAAAGATTCAAGGTAAGTACTAGATGAAGTACTTAGTAGAGTCAAGGGTTTGAGATAGTTACTTGACAAAGTATAGATCAAAGGTTCAAGATGGTTACTCAACAAAGTATGGCCAGAGGTATAAAGGCCTGAAGGGACAAAGATAGTATTCACTTAAGAGTAGAATGAAGACTCACAGAGGAAAAGAGAATAAAAGTTAGATTGAATAGATCTAGTGTGAGGAACATGGTAGACTAAAGCATGGTTTATATAGACTAGGAAAAGAAGGCTAACTAAGCTATGGAAGGTCATGGAATCAAGTGGAAAGCTTAATTAGTGTATATGCATAGAACATGATAGAATGCCAAGGAACAAAGTGAAAAAGAACAGTAATAAGTAGGTTGTAGAAGTGTTCAAATGTATGACCATGCAGATGACAGAGGTTTTCATGGAATATAGCAAAGAGACTAGACAAAGGGAAGAGTAGTAGTAAAAGAAAAAGGGAATCATAACAGAAGACAAATTGGAGCCCACTGCAAGGGAGTGTTGACATTTTATTACACCTTATCTCAATAAAACCCCTCAAGACACTATTAACTCTAACTATCCAATATGGTTACAGGAAACCTTACTCAAGGATCTCAAGCCTTACCTAGCAGGAGAAGTAGAGACGTCCCTGAGAAATTCAAGGGACACTACCATAAAGTCAGAGACTTTATTTATGTACCAATATGAATAAGTATTAAACCAATGCCAAATCACTGCTAATGGAGAAAAATGTGAAGGAATCACTAACTACTGCAGCACTGAAGTCTGCTGCCTTATCAAATCCCTTGCTGAGTACAGACTTGATAATTGGGATGACTGGAAAGCCCAGATACTACAACTCTATGATGCTGGATGTAAAGAAACATGATATCAAAAGGGAGATCTTGAAAGGTTCATTAGGAAATATTCTAAGAAGCCTTTGGATAGTCTAGCTGCTTGGAAGCAGTATATTAGAAAGTTCACAGTCATAGACCAATGGCTTAGGACTGAGGAAGTTATTCAGTCTAACAAGTATAATACTTACTTCTGGCTTGACATTCCCAGATTTATGCAAGACAGAGTAGAGACCCAAATATTAACTGGAAATGCTACTAAGGATATATCTAAGCCATTTGCTAGTTCAGAAGTTAGCAAGATAGTAGAATGCCTTCTTCACTGGTATTGCTTGGACCAAAAGGTACTAACAACATGATACCATGCTAAAGATGACAGTGACTCAGAAGATAACTCAGATTTTGACACTAAAAGTGAGAGTAGCAGCTCTGATGAAAGTAATTATTTAGCTACTAGGAAAAAACACAGGAAGGCTGAGAAAGCCAGGAAAATACCAGACTATTCTAAATCCCCCATGGAAAAAGAAACCCCTGAAAAGAAGAGAAAGAAAGTAAAGAAATCTACTAAGAGCTCTAATGAGAGCATTGACCAGGTTATCAATGATATGAGTATATGGAAGGAGAGGACAAGTGTCCTTACCTGGTACTGACCTCCCCTTGAGGTGAGAAGCTGGAGAAACCCTGCTAGATGTATACCATAGGTCAGAAAGAAGTACAGAGACTAAGCAGCAATGAGCTCACCTTATTCTTACTGACTGTGCAAGGCTTAAGCATGGGTCAGTACAATATATTATACCTGTTACAATTCATTTTTCATTTCTTTTACTTCATTTTCATCCAATGTCCTCATTCTTATATCACCCATGCATTCTCTAGTCATCTACATAGTTGCACAATTGAACACTCCTGTGGCTCATTTATTCTTTGACCTTTTCTCTTTTGTTCTATACATTTCTACTGCATTCTACACACATCAGCTGACTAATCTTTCCTTTGCATTCCATGCCATTCCATATATTAGTCAGTATCATATCCCAGAAAATCCACCAAGTCATCTCTGACTCCTCTGACTCCAACTCTGTGTATATAACACAAACTCCGGTACGCTCTCGACCAAGACACAACTCCAGACTTCCAGACTTCTCGTACTTAGTATTCTCTCCATTCTAGTTACATTCCTCCTTGTTCTCTTTATGTGTTAGCCCCGCTCCTTAGATTTCTCCGATCCTATGCTTCGCTTAGGAGCACAGCTCTGGCTTCCTTCTTACCCGATACATTCTACTTACAAATCCTGATTAATAACCCGACTCCAACTCCGTATATAAAGCCCCATACTTACAGTGTACAAACCTGAGTTCAAATATCAACTATAGTCATCAACTCCTTCTCATCCCTCACCGGACACCTCTGATCACTTCGACCACTCCAACCTTGTGCTCCGTAAATAAGGGCTAAAGGAACTTGAGCAAGGGCACAACACATACGTTGAAGCCAAAGCCCAACCCTTCTCATCTTACCTCAACTCTGGACTTCCTCTGGACTTACTCGGAGTTGAACCGGACTTAACAGTATATTCGAACTTATACTTGCTTAAGAGTTCACTAAATCCATTCCTATGACCACCAAAGCCTTTATCCAGACACGTGCTCAGAAACGGCACAAGACAGAAGCTCCAGCTTCTGTCTCCAATGCCTTTCCAGGTGCTCTCAGCATCTTTGCCAGTCAACATAGCAGCCCTCTGGACGTTCCTCGCTTCCTGGGCTTTTCAGCTCGTGGACCTAGCATCCCCGAGAATATCCGGCTGCCTCTGGGTGATTCTACCCCTACTTCCTCTTCTTGAATTGTCAAGCTTCCGGAGGAAGACCAAACCAAAGGACCTGTGGACCCTTTCTGTGGTCCTGGAGGTCCCCCTGGGAGTCCCCCAGGTGACGATCCAGACTCATCTGGAGACGACGAGTTACCGGATCTTAACCCCGTTGACACCAACGATGAAGAACTTCCCCACGGAGCAGTCAATGCTCTAGCATCCGCACTCTGGGGTCTTGCACACGTTACGCGCAAACCTCCCTCAGAACCAACCCAGTGAACAAAAATCCAAGAACCGGACACATTTGATGGGACTGAGCCTTGCAAGCTCTGGGCTTTCCTAGTCCAGTGCAAGCTCAACTTCCAAGACTGCCCCTGCGCCTTTAGCACCAGATGTGCTAAGGTGGTGTTCTCCCAGTTCTACCTTAAGGGCATGGCTCTAGAATGGTTCAAACCGGACCTTCTGGAACTAGGAAATCCGGACCTCCGACCACTATGGGATGGATAGCTACTGGGACTGTTACGAATGCTACTTTTCTTTCTCTTTATTTTCCTTTTCTCACGATCACGTGACATCCATGTGACTATGATTATCTAACATAGGTCACGTGACATCCCGATGGGATCTACAGCACGGTATCCATACACGTGTATTTAATCTCCGTCAACCCTTAAGACCCTGAGGGTTCTTCTTCCATTTCTTCTCACGCTTATATTTAGATATTCGCATGTTCATTTCTGTGTGCTTCTCTTCCATTCTGATACTTCTTAGAAGTCATGCCTTCTACACGTTTACTTAATTACCGTTAATACTTTATCTATTAGAGGTAGTTACGCTCACACGGCATGTTGGTCTGTGCACACTCTATACCAGTATATAAGTAGTCTCAATAAACGCCCCAAGAACTTCAGTCAAGTTCTTGTTGGGATTCCCCTACTCTTCACTTGTGCTCTAAGTCAGTATCTGGTGGTAACGACCTAGTCTTTA
>JBBPRD010000687.1:0-10925 GCA_038092855.1 Boletus piedmontensis | reverse complement strand
AGCGCCGCCGTCAGTGTCCGCTGCCGTCATTAGTGGGTCACCGTCATGACCACGAACCAATTGCCTAGCAGTATTCCCACGCGGTACGGTGTGCCAACTCCTCGTCTGAGGGCCATGAGCGCTACTCACATGTCAATCCTAGCCTCTAGGACAATGGTTATTTCTTCTCTGGCTTGCAAAATATTCATTGTGTACCGGCGTCAAGTCATGGGAAAAACGGGTATCGTACGAGGTTTGTGTAACTACATTAATAACCTCCTACTTTAGAGAGCACGAACGCCGACTTATCAAGTCGAAATCCGCCCATATGACCAAGAGCCAGGAGCTATCGCGTGGGATGCCGATGACGCCGACCTTGTCAGCGAACGCCGAACACGGGGGTACTCAGGCAGTGTCAGGACATCTTCAGTACTTGAAAGCTAGGCACCGTTGACAGGTTAACTACTACACATCGACTCCCACAGGATGAAACGATCCGATCTGGTCCGGCTCAGCAAGAATTGAGCAGCCATAGAATAAGCCAGATGAAAGTAAGTTTCCCCATTGATCCTGGGTCCGACGTCCAAGTGTTCATGTAATGGTTCTCAGAGTGTTTGCTCCATAGTGTCTGTGGATATTTTTTGAGCTACACTTTCGAGCTTCAGGTCCATGGACTGTCACGCGTTAGCGGGCTCTCGGAAATGTTATCATGACTAGCGCAAACCTACTGGTCTCGTGGCTCTCAGCCGCAGTCCCACCTTTGGGCCTTACGGCCAGGAACAAAGAAGGTTTGACTGTCGAAACTCGTTCCTTAAGAGTGACCCGGAGCCGGTCTCGCGCATGCTGTAGTGCTCCGAATCGACCCGATACAGCACAAGGGGTAAAGTCTTGAGTCTGTCTGACTAAAACAAAGCTTTAGGGAACAATACGTTGGACTAATTATTCCGACCAGCTGGCACATCGTCATTCATGCATTCGTATTATTAAAGTGCTCACGCTTCGAGCTCAGTATGATGCAGAGTGGTTGCAGTGAGTTTAAGGTTGCTGATAGATAACACTGCGGGTCTGCGAGCTCACTCACCATAGTACCCGTCGGCATAACAGCGCGGTATCACCAGTGTGCGATCTTAGGTGAGTTCTCATGAGCTCTGCCACAAAGTTCGCCTGACCCTCCATATAGCATACCTTGTTGCTGTATATCCTATGCCAGATTGAAGCAATACATCGTCAAATTGCGAGCCCTTCTTTGTCAACAATCTAGTATGTATATTAAAGTTTTGATTTTCAGTGTGTTTTCCAGGAAATTCTGCGGCTTTCCCGGTGAGTATTTTGCGAGAATTCGATGTAACAAGGGACTTGAAATCAAGTTGTTGATCAATGAACAGTATACAGCATTTTGCGCGTTTCAGCGAACTCCGCAATTACCGGAGAGCAGTGCTGACACACCGAATATTGTGCATCTTCTGTATGAAAATCCGGTGCAAAGTCACTGATCTCCAGCCATTTTGCTACACAGTGCCAGCCGCCGGGATATTCCTGGCATTTTTACTGAGAATTTTTTTTATACCTCTCATAACGGGACCCGGTAGCATCCTGACTCATTCATCCAACACTCATCCCAATAGTTTCATTAGATCTCTGAACGGCCGAAGCGCCAGTTATATCTGACTAGCCGCTGCCAATCTTTCATCGACAAAGCCCAAGAGAGTGGGTACATTCCAAGTTATAGCCTTACATATTGTCAAGACCGAATAACAAACACAGTATACTAGGTTACACACGACCACATTGGCCAAAATTTCTCGTGTGTTGATGGGCGACAGCACCTACAGGCGTACGTTAGAGACCTAAGAATCAAATCATATAAAGCAGTGCGTGAGATCGTACCTTCATGTATGATAAGTCAATTGTAATAAGCTGTCAGGGCGCGATAGGTAGTTTCGGCAGCAGCTTCCATAGCGGTTCCCCTGTCGCGGGCTACACCCCGCCCATATTCAACACCATTAACTATAGACAGCCATTCATCAGTGCCTAGGTAAGAGAGTAACGATGTGCATGGCTTACAGTATGCAACCGCTAACCATTGTGTATCATGTGATGGGCCAGACTGTGCGTATGACCAGGAAAGATGCCGTGTATGACCATATCGGCCTTGGAGATAGTTGTTCAGGTACATCCGCCAGTCACTTCTTCGGCCTAGGACACAGTCAGTAATCTTCGACTCCGGAGGCGCGGCCAGACAAGTACTTACGCTCCATAGTTCTGAGGAAAGACAACAGTCGCTGATCGTCCGAAAAAGATGGAGTATAATTTATATCTAGGACCCTAGGTGAATGGCACTGCGCATGGGCTTTTAAACGGAGGGTCCACAGGAAGTCAGACACCATCATTGTCATTTTGAGTCAAGAGATGACGAGAAAACTAAGGGACTGCTCCGGCAAATCTTAGTTGGGCTCAAGCACCGCAGCTGTGTGCAGAACACAAACGCCAGCGGTACCCATGTTTAGAGAGTAGAGGTCCCTGTATTGCGATGAATTGTAGCTGTAGCGGGATCTTTTGAAATTGCCATCGGTGCTAACATCCACCGCGATTTCAAGCAGGTGGGGGAAACGCCATACTTTACCTGCCGATATGACTCACCTAGCCACAAGCTGTGTGTGAGAATAGAACCGCGGAATGTTAGCAACCTCCGAAGGGTATGCGATCATCGTGACATTCGTTATCCAAGCATACGGTCCAGGTTTCCTAGTTACAACAGTTTCGTAGGACTGGCAGGAGGTGGCGATCTGCACAGTTATTGACTCGGATGGCTGCACAGCATTCTAGCGGCGCTGCGATATCGCGGTACGCGTAGGGTGATGGTGGCGGTGCAGTCTATCTGCAAGTGGGATAAAGCTCGGAACTGTTTGTGACTGGTTTCTCGAAGCTCTTAGTCCACGCATGTCTGTTGTCCCAAACGACGTTTCTGTTTTGCCGTCATGGCAGTGCTCTTCGCGGCAGACCCAGGTCGCAGCTTTGCGCGCAGCGGCTACTGCGGTACCTCGACCGAAGATATCCGCATGTCGCAATTAGCAACGCGGTGGAGTCAAGAGCGCGGTACTTTGTTCCTGTAAAATTTTCAAAAGGACCTCTGGAGAAATGTTGGGTGCGCGCTGGGTGATCTCGTTGACTGTTTTGGGTTCCGTTCCCATACATGGTATCACCCCTATATATTTCCATAGTACGCAGTATCGATGCAAGAACCTTCGGATCAAATAGCATAAGGGCTACGATGGGGAGAGGTAGGGTATTTGGTAAGACAGGGAGTTGAGAAAACAGGAAATGATCAGGTAGTTGCACAGGTTTGAGCCTCAAGCGTTTTGCGACCGTACCCCCAAAGCGATCAAAACTCTTTCGGCAGCAGCCTCCATTGCTGCACCACGAGAATGTCCGTTTCCACGACCCCACTCGACCTCGTTTACTGCATGTGACATTGGTTGCAGAGAAGGGTGATTAAATGATTACACGCACAGTACGCAATCGCCTGCCAGGTGGGCTGATTATCAGGGCCCTCATGCGAGATATCCCAGGTCAATCGGCGACGTGGGTCGTCTCTGTAGACCTCTTGTAAATAGTTGTTCAGGATCTGACGGTGATCTGCCAGCATTTTTGGTGAGGAAACGATTGAACAACGAATGACGCTCCTACTTACGGGTAATCTGTTCCATCGCGATGTTGAAGTAATGCTATTCGTGTTCTGAGCAGTAGATTTAAGTTGAGAATAATAATCAATCTCACCAGCTGCCATGCTCCTTATATTCTGCAGCCTGAGGTCCGGCTGTGCAAGCAGTTTGTGCATGATCAGGATGGCAAGTCCACAGGTTGGCAGGTCAGAGTGGGTGGACCCCAGTTGGTAATCGGTTTCTAAGCAGACAACGGGGACCATTTGCTCCAGGAACCAAGATTCTGGCATCACTGTAATGATGGTAGAAAGAAGTCCGAAGAATACAGATTAGCGTTCATTTTATCCCTAGGCGCTGGCACTGGAACCCACCAAGCTGTAGAGATATGTAAAAATACCGCAAGGCTGATGGCCGCGGGAAGTGCGGGCGTTTGTCCGATTGCCAAGTTGCATCGTTAGCGAAGTACTGAGGGACAAAGTATTTTTCGTTTACACTGATGCCCATGGCAAGGCATCCATGTCCGACTCCATACGCTGTGCGGACAAATACGCACTAGAACTAAAATCAGAATCAAGACACACAAACAGTTGCTAGAAGTGGGGCACTACTGAGTTCGCGCTTCCCCGCTAACCCATTTAATTCCGCTAAACATTACGACCGTGACTGAGCTAGCCGTTGCGTTATAGCATCTACGAAACTAGCCGAGCATAATGCTACATTATTCGCTCCATATATAGAGGTTGGTGCCGTCAAGGATGCTCTGGTCCAATCAGAGTCCTTGCTAACCCTCGTGTAGGCCTGCGAATGCATTCAGAAACGCAACGTAATAGCTCCTCTCTGCTGATAGGCTACTTGCATAATTTGTTACGTAATCGTACACTACGTACTCTCAGTCTTGGGACTACCAGCAACGCTTGCACTGAATCACCTCAGTCAATGATGTGGTACTCAGGTTTGGACAGAACTCGGAATAGCTGCGCCGCTAGTACTTATTCAGGTTCTCCGAAATATTGTCATTTCATGCCGCCACGCTCTTCAGACCCCGTTCCGGATGTTCAACGCGCATTCCACATGTTCACGCAATCATTGACCACTCGACCAGACTTCACAGCGAGGGCAGCTCATGCCCACCTAGATTACAAGCCGCATGGCTCTCAAACGACACCGCCTTGTCTTCAGCTGCTCCAGATCCCGGGTCAGTTATTTGTATCTGCTTACCATGACGCCTCAGTGGCCTCGGAGGAACAAAATAAATGTCTAGGAACGTTTTTGCAAGCATGTAGCTTCTCCGTCCACTCTCTTCCATCTCGGCCGATCTAGATGAATGCGTACCTGGGAGAATTCCTGCCCAACAGATGCCTACTTTTCTGCGGGCAATTGCTGGCGCGCCGCCCGGCGTTTCCAGGTCCTTCTCTTGGACCCTACCTTTGACGGTGCTTGGAGCGATCCAATGCAGATACCCGACATGAAGTCCTCGTGGTCACTTTCTTTCTCTCGCTTCTGCGCATCAAGCAGTTCGATCGATATTGCGTGTAGAGAGCGCGCCTTATTTCATGCAACTTGGCTATTTCGTGTATTATTCCCCAAGCTTACTGGCAACGCCGCGATCATGGAGGGCGCACACCTGCAGAAGCATTCAGCTCCGCCCAGCATTGCCTTTGAACAATACCGCCATCGTTAATACTTTCTCGATGTCTCCGCCGCTAGACAGTATAAAAATTGCTGTTCAGCTATGGGAGCCTGCCAGGTCAACACAGAATGTCCCGTGGTACGTATTTTCCTCAACTCCTGGATGCGTTCATTCGTGCTCATCGTCTTAGCTCAAGACCCCATCGTTGCGCTGAATAATTGTAGGTCAAGCAGGCTCCCGTCAAGTGGCTCATTCTAAAAAAAGTCTTGCTATCCAGACCTGCAGTCCATTGGACGGGCTGCTTCTCTCAGCTGGAAGGACTCGACGAGCGGGCCAACACACAGTCCGGAATGGAAGTCCGTATGCAAAGGTGACATTCTTTTTCGATGTCGTGTGCATTGTCTAATAGATTCACGAAGTTTCTGGGAAAGAATATGGTGTAGGTGTCGGAACCCATAAACATCTTGCACGTGGTGCAGCGGCGGTACTCGCTTTAGAGGCATTCAAACTCGAGGCTGAGAGTGAGCGCGGGTGACAAGTTAGCCTGATTTTCAGTATCGCCGTCGGACAGCGACTTGACTGACCCCAAGGTTTCAGTGTTTTCTGTCTATTTATTTTTCTCTCGTCCTTTCCTTTCACATCCACAACTCTCTGTTACCCTGCATCCTACTCTGTAGCTTCACACCTAGCTCACGTCCTAGAGACTTGTTATCTATTCACGCGTCATCGCGTCGTTCAGACGTGGCCATGAAAGGACTGACATTAGCCTGTGAATCAGCATAGGCTGAATGGCGAGATATGAACCACATGCACATCTGAATCGGAGGTGGCAGCCAGCCTCAAACCATGTATGTGTGACAAGAGTGACTGGCAAAGTATGTTACTAAATTCGTCGCAGGGCTTTTTAGCGCAGTTATACTAGCCAAGATTATCCTTGTGGTGACTTCTCAAGTAACCGGCACTTTGGTCCCTCTCGATCACTGAGGCGGAGTTCTCTGGCGCTCGATACGACTCAGATGGATAACCGAAAAAATCCAAGCTGGCACCATCATGGTCACCGGAGCGAAATCTCCGCTTCATCCCTCTGCACTTCGGCTTACTTATCTACAGATCAATGGCAACTGCGGCTCGACCAACACAGCTGCTGAGGTCCCCTTCCAGGTTTCTGTGCGCGTTTGCCTCGTGTAATGTGCTTGTCACGGCCACAATGGTGGGATTCCCCTGCCATAGTCGATGTATCGAGATCAGCCCCAACACCAGACATAGCCCGGAGCAACATTCCCATGAAAGGATACAACCTATGATTTTTGTTTATCAACTCAACCCCACCTCTTTCTGGTACTTTGACAGGCTTACACAGTACAAACGGCGCGGTAAGATCTTATCTGCGCGCACGTCATCCGCGGTCGACGGAGTACCCAATACGTTCCATTGTCTCTCCTGGAGATTTATATTGACGATACCTATGGCGAATCGGTCTCTATTTTCTACAGCGATGACTCCGGAAATAATTCCATGTTTCCGGTGCTAGCTGATGGCTTATCGGCCAGTACGAATGCGCCTCCACCGGACAACTCGTTAGTAATTACCAGACGTCCGTCGGCAAGCCTCGGTTTTCAAACGAGGTGTTCATGTAAGTTATCGGTCAACAGCAACTGGCGGTCTCGTGCCGTACGCCCATTCTCCATCGGTTCCTGATTCAGGGAGCGGTTTCGTGGTAATGCCTCATCAACCGGTGATGTCACAGCACCGAATGGTGCAACCCCATGTCTGCATTACACGATAGGAGAATATGGCTTAAATACGGCAGCAAAGACAGTTTGTGAATTGGACACCCAAGCAGCCTATACATCATCATTGTCACCTTTATTTCCGGATCCTAGTATCTCCCCTTCACAACATGGCTAATGGAAGTGAGTCGAATATTAGCTTTGATTATTGGCGCAGAAACTTACAAAATTGTAGGATATATCACGGCTCTTCACAACTGTGAGCTGATCGGTCATTGTGTGTGAGTGGGTACTCAACCTCGCTGTGACGTAGACCTCCAGGGACGTAATGAGGAACATTTGCTGAGCTGGAAAGATTGGTCTGAAGGCACTCCAAATGCTTTGGTATGGTATGCAGTGTGCAAAGGTATGCGACTGGGTGGAGATCGAAACCATGAAATGATTTCACAATATATTTTGTTTTAGTTAGGGGTCAGGTTCTTGGGAGTGGCGCCGCCGGTCAGAAAAATACTGCCAAGGAACAGGCGGCGCAGTCCGCCTGTCAGGCATTAGGGATTTCAGCGTAAATGTTGTTCTCTACAGGATAATACATAGTACTGGCAACCAATACCTAGTAACTTCAATCTAAATTGAGGGTCACTTGCCACCATCGCGGAGTTTCCAAGTAAGGAAGCACTGCAACCCAACAGCTGTGCAAATCGCGCCGTAGAGCAGTCCTGCCAATACCGTATTGCTCTGGTCCTTGAAGCTTGAATCCTGAGGCCTAAGTGACGGAAGAAAAGGCCTCATACTAGGTTACACGATTTCATGTCTCGGCGTCTTACACCATATCTTTTCGCTGGCCTGTTGGGTACGGTTTTCACAGAACTGAACCGTTCTGCAAGCTTACTCTGGGCCCGTCGCCATCGCAGGTGTTGTTTCAGGGTTCTACACTTTCAAGCCGCTCTTTGAGGAGATCGTTGCTACACAGTGCGCCCTTGATCTGAGACCTAGAGGAAGAACCACACTAATTTCCTTTGGTTGCCAGAGAAATCCGAAGCGCAACAAGGACGGTCAAATCCGCAGATCGACCACAATCCGACAGCGTTCCTCAGGAAGACAAATAGAATCTGCGTGCAGTTGCTGTTTTCTAGGTGGAACGATGGCTTTCACGCAGTGCTAATTCAATTGTCTAAGTCGCTGCCATCTTGCGCATGCCACTTGACAGCTATTCCACATCGAAGCTCCGTCCTGTGGCCTTCAAGGAGGGTGTAAAGGTGCACTATCCGAGCGGATCGCTACATCATAACTCCATTACACATGGAATGTTTTAGTTACGAATTCTCATTCGATCCTAATAGACGCAGCAAATTTCCGCTATCTCCACGACTTTGCGCAATCGCACACATACGCCATACGCCTGCTTACCGCCGATCGACATCCATTCTCGTCACACTGTTAGTGCTATTCGCTATGGCATCACGGCGTTCCCATATCTGCCACTCGTTTTTCAACAGGAATCCCGCTGCCAGGGATAAAATCCTCACCTGCAAAACAGTCTCGCCAAGGAAGATCATCTCTTTGCGAGTCTCTTCGACGATGAGGTCCTGAATTTGCAGCCACTTTTCGCCCTCACCGCCTCCGCTTCCGACTCGGAGATGAACCTTCCAGACCGTATTTTCCTTGTCACGCGTAGTTCCCGCTACGGATTCGTGAACGACATTAGCGATCAGATCGTAGACTGTAGGCGGATGCGAGGGTGGCGCATCGAGGTCTACCAACAAACCATGTCGACCAAGATCCAAACGGAGATGAGGATGATCAGCAACGTTATTACATGAAAGATCGACGAAGCGTACATTCGCGGAAATCAACGCCCCTGAGCGGAAAGGTGACGATGGTAGGGTTTTTCTCTTCCACGAAGACATTCTTGGTGAACCGCTTGTAGTGGAGAATAATATAACGTGGGAGACGCTGACATTTGTATCGCCTCAGCTGACCTGCCAACTCCTTTGATGGTGCATGACTATAAGTGACAAATGAAGCGTGTCCAACATGAGGAGTTTACCTGTGTGGTGACGCCATCATATTTGGCCAGCACGGAATGTACACTAACCTGTGGGATAATGTTTTTCTCGAATGCGTCCTGGAACAATGGTGGCGGCGGCAGATCAACTGCTAAGAAGAGGAACGGCGATACCGTTGACTTGATGTCTGACGTACGGAAATCATAGGTTGGTATGAGCATGATTTATGATCGTAGTGTCCCAACCTCTGTCAATATCGAATTTCGGCTTCTCGTTCCCAGCTTCGTCAGGGCGCACGAAGACTTGTTGCGTCTCTACGCGAAGCTCTCCCTGGAAAGTCGAGAAGATTACGCCTATGCAGGTTATGGGTTGCAGATACTCGGCAACTACAACCAGGACTCACTCGAGTTCTTCTTCCTTGTACCGCCCAGATCAACATGCAAGCGATTGAGGAACCAACCAAGGAATTCGACCGGATCTCCTTGTTTCTCTAACGAGAATTTTCCAGAACTAGCGCGATTCACTTCCTGCAAGAACTCATGTGGGCTGACTTGGCTCTTGAAAAGCCGCGGATTCCATATTTTCTTGGCAAGTGCTGCAAATCTCTTAACAAGCTCCGTTTCTTTCCTCTTGAAATCTGATAGGAGCAAGTAGTCTCGGAGTGGAGGAATATGAAGAAGAGAATGTATAACGACATTCATATGATCATTACGCTTGATGTTGTTTAGACCGACGTATCCTTGCAAATAGGGCTTGTGTGTGAGGTCGTAGGATGGTTTGGAGAGGTAAGAAGTGGAGGAGAGGTTCGTTATCGATATTTTCGTAAATTTGGGATTCAACACGAAAGCAATGTCTTCGAGTGATGGATCAGATACAAGATAGCCATCTGGGAGCACGTAGACCTGATAGTTCATTGGGGTGAACGCCGCTACACGTGTGAGGGATGGAATTGACCTTTGTTGTCTCGAGATTGATGAATACATGATGGTCATCATGAATGGAGTGGGCATAAGCATACGAGCTGCGGCCACGGCCTTGGAAATACTTTCCGCAGACAAGGCAGCCGTATATATTAATATTAGAAGTCGAGACTGAGCACACTTTCTCAAAATCAAAGTCAAGCAAGGCCCGGTTAATCTGCGAAGAAGAATGAGGGAGTATCAAGAACTGAGGGGTGCTGGCATACGGTGTCAAGGTATAAGTCCGATGCCTTGTGCTCATATGCGGAGGCTGTAGCATCTAAAGAGTACGGATCATCTTCAACATCCGACCCAGGGACGGGTAGTGTATTTCCGTCGAGCTTGCTGCCGGACGCCGCGTGGCTATGTTCCTCGGAATCCGACGCAGCTGGGTTGTACTCTAACCTAGTTCGTTTGCTCGGTGGCTCGCCGCGATCTGAGTAGGGGGGTTGGTTTGGAGACAGTGCAATGTTGGAGCCAGACATATTTCGAGGGAACTTGAGAAGGATGTTGGCGCGTCAGTCTATGCGCGATTACATAAGCCAGAATTATGGTGCACTTGCAGCCTGTGCTCGGGCTCGCTACTGGGATGCTCTCCGGCACTCGTGCATCATTGCGCGTTCTGTCTTGCTCGACGCGTTCAAAAACTTCTGCGTTCTCCTCGACAGCGGGCGTGCATGTCGCTCTTCAACCAAAGCCATCACTAACACTGGACCCAAGTTTAAAGTCGTTGCTTCACGATGTTGATATATCTTTGATGCCCAAGCACAAAGGAACAGAGGAGCCAGCCTCAACATCTGCGCGAGAACTGGAAGCACTTGAAAACGACGAGGGCGAAATAGAATACTATGACATAGACTACGAAGACTACCCAATTGAGGAACCTGCACGACGCAGGGAGGACCGTAAATCACCTGCAGCCCGGTTCGGCAGCGACGGAATCGGCACTGTGGTTTTGT
>JBBPRD010000686.1:0-10926 GCA_038092855.1 Boletus piedmontensis | reverse complement strand
TTCCCAAGGACGTCAACGCGGCTGTTAGCATCATCAAGACCCGCCGGACCATTCAGTTCGTGGATTGGTGCCCTACCGGCTTCAAGCTTGGTATCTGCAACGAGCCGCCTGCTCACATCCCTGGTGGTGACCTCGCTAAGGTGTCGCGTAGCATGTGCATGCTGTCAAACACGACGGCTATTTCGAGCGCATGGAGCCGTCTCGACCACAAATTCGATCTCCTTTACTCGAAGCGTGCGTTTGTCCACTGGTATGTTGGTGAAGGTATGGAGGAGGGCGAGTTTTCGGAAGCGCGTGAGGACCTTGCTGCACTTGAAAAGGATTACGAGGAGGTTGGGATAGACTCTGCTGACGTCGAGGAGGGAGGAGAGTACTAGATGTACAGTTTTTTTTTTTGTACGCCCACCTTTTGCATGATTTCTCCTGGTTTTTTTTTGTACGAAGCTAGTCGTTCTTATAATTTGTTTCTTCCGCCGTTTATGAATATTACGAGTACGTTTATTGGAAAGCGGTGTGGAATGACCTAATCAACGCGTTGTTCCGGCCCCGAGATCAGGCAGATGATATTTCCAAAACAAGCACGATTTCGACAAATTTTGCAGGAGACTGAGTTGATACATATTCCATTGCTTGTTCTCTACCATCCACGACCATTCCATCCACACCGCCCGTTTAGCTCTCCACCATGCGCGAAGTCATTTCCCTCCATGTCGGCCAAGCTGGCGTCCAAATCGGTAATGCGTGCTGTGAGTTTGCGATCTGCTCAGTCACCTTTACCAACTGACTATTTTCCAGGGGAGCTCTACACCTTGGAACACGGTCTAAGCGTACGCTCTTCTCCCTCTTTCTTCCAGGACCTACTATAATCCTACTTTCAGCCTGACGGTCGCGTCGCAGACCCCAATGCAAGCGCTGAAGTGGGTTTTTCTACGTTCTTCTCCGAAACTGGTTCTGGGAAACATGTGCCTCGTTCCCTCTACATTGATTTGGAACCCGGTGTCGTGGACGAGGTCAAGACTGGTCTTTACAGATCGCTCTTTCATCCTGAGACAATGATCACTGGCAAAGAGGATGCTGCCAACAATTGTAAGTATATCTATCCCAGGTATCAGCACACGTAAATTCTCATCGCTTCTTGATCGTCATCTCCTGGTAGATGCCCGTGGTCACTATACTATAGGAAAGGAACTCATCGACCCAGTCATGGATAGACTGCGTCGCCTCGCCGATAACTGTTCTGGTCTGCAGGGCTTCTTCGTCTTCCACTCCTTCGGTGGTGGCACCGGATCGGGCTTCGGTGCACTTCTGATGGAGCGACTCTCAGCTGACTACGGGAAGAAGTCTAAGCTAGAGTTCTGCGTATACCCTGCTCCCCAGCTCTCTAGCTCCGTCGTTGAGCCGTACAACTCCGTTCTCACGACTCACACGACTCTCGAGCACTCGGATTGCTCTTTTATGGTAAACCCTAAACCAAAAAAAGTATCGGTTGGAATTTTAATGCATCCTTGAAATAGGTTGACAACGAAGCCATCTACTCTATCTGTAAGAAGAACCTAGGCGTCCCGCAACCCAGCTTCATCAACCTGAACCGTCTGATTGCGCAAGTCGTCTCCTCGATTACTGCTTCTCTGCGGTTCGACGGCTCCTTGAACGTCGACCTAGCCGAGTTTCAGACTAACCTGGTTCCGTGAGTGATGCAATTTCCGTCACTGTTTTTGTTTTCCAAGAAATTTATCTAGTTTCCCGCGCATCCACTTCCCGCTTGCTACTTATGCCCCATTGCTTTCCGCTGAGAAAGCTACTCACGAACAGAACTCGGTGAATGAGATGACTTTCTCTTGCTTTGAAAGCGGACATCAGATGGTAGTGTTATTTTCTGGATTGATGCTATCATCTAGTTGACCCTGACACCCCCCAGGTGAAATGTGATCCCAAGGAGGGAAAATATAGTATGTTGGCAAACACTTACTCGTAACGACGTGCTGACGACCCCTTGCGATAGTGGCGTGTGCCCTCTTGTACCGTGGGGATGTCGTTCCAAAGGATGTCCAGGCAGCCGTTGCCACCATCAAGACCAAAAGGACCATTCAGTTTGTCGACTGGTGCCCCACTGGCTTCAAGCTCGGAATTTGCAATGAACCCCCGGCCCACATCCCTACCGGTGACCTCGCGAAGACAAGCCGCAGTCTCTGCATGTTATCAAAGTGTGTTTCTTGGTGTCCAGGGCCGTGTATTAGCTGACCTTGTGATGCAGCACTACCGCCATATCTGTTGCATGGAGTCGCCTTGGTCAGTCATTAGAATTGAATTTCCCTCAGATGCACTGATGCTACGCCAGACTACAAGTTTGATTTGATGTACTCGAAGCGTGCTTTCGTTCACTGGTACGTTGGTGAAGGAATGGAAGAGGTATGCCGTTTTTTTCTTCACACTTCAAAGACCTCATCGCGTCGTAGGGTGAGTTTTCGGAGGCGCGAGAGGATCTTGCCGCACTGGAGAAGGATTACGAGGAGGTAGGCACCGACTCAGCAGACGCTGAAGAGGAAGGCGCCGAGTATTAGGCCATTCGCTTCCGTTATCTTCGTTCCGATACACTTTGTATTATTTCGGATGGGTGCTTTGGATAAAATATTGACTATCAGTTATGGACTAAACTGTATTACAGCGCAGTCTTGGTTTACTGTTTACTCCTTATCAATCAACAAGTTAACCCAGGGACTTATGGTCCACCAAAATTATATTTCTAGGATTCTACCAAAGGACGTCTCCTTCGGTTTTGTATCATCTCGAGGGTATGTATATTATATCCTAAGCCAAGGTGATGGTTATCTCCATGCTAAGACCACCGTCAACAAGTACCATTGAAACGCTGTCGCGACGTCAGTACCCAAATAATAGGCTCAAATCGTATTTACCTCGACAGGTTCTGCACCAGGTAGAAGTAGTCCTCGGGTGCACCCTCAGCGGCCTTTAACATCTGCTCCCTTGAATGGGTAGTCAGCAGGCCGATCACTCTCGACCCGGCAGCCAAGCCGCTCACAACACCAGCAGGTGCATCCTCTACCACAAGGCCTCGTTACGAAATATGTCAATGTCTTAGCTCAAGAAATGAAGTTACTCACAATCGGTAGCTCTGACACCACATCTAGCAGCCCCCTCTAGGTATGGATCTGGGCTTCGACAGGCAGTGTCGTTATATACATCGGCGAGCGAGGAATGGGGGCATTACTGTGGTTTTCCTTTGTGGACGTCATCAGCTGTTACAAAATCATCGGGAGCATCTATGTTTGCCGCGTTCAAGGCAGCAGTAGCGTAGACTCTAGTTGCAGACGTGCAGATCGTCCACCGCTGGTTCGGTTTACTCTTGACTAGCGACAGCTGAGTACAAAGTAAGTGATCCATCGAAAGAGCCGTGCAACAAGGAAATATCTTGCATTGTCAAGGATTGAGCGTACGCCAGGGAGTATCTTGATACCGTTTTCTGCAGACTCTATGATAGCTCGCTCGAACCGGTCAGCTTCATCCTAAGGCAATGGTCAGGGAGACGCAGATACAGGTGGATTGAGAGCTAAGAGACCTTGAGCAGTTCTGGATCAGTGATACCGCACCACTTTGCAAGATTATCTTTGGTCCTGACACCGTGCGAGCCTGCAGAGGAGCGGTTTGGATGGCGGTGTGGTTGGATTGAGTGGTAGGACAATTACTGTGGAGGATCGTCTCTACGTCGAGCCCAGGGTATGCCCTTGCAAAGGCAGTCCAAGCGCCGACGACGCCGGTGGTCGAATCGACCAACGTGCCATCCATATCAAATAATCTGGCCTATAAGTCATCGCAAATGGCGAGATAAAGCAGAGACTCACACTGCGCCGACCTGGAACTTTGCCTCGGGCATCATATCACACTAACTGATGGATGTGATGATTCGGATGCTCACAGGGCGAGCTGAGCTTCCGGAACGGGTCTCCATGAGGCTGCGCCGGGACAGGTGACTGTTTGGATCGCAACCGCTCAGCGTCCGTCCCAATATGGACTGCAGCATACATCAACAATGCCACCGCGACGTCGTCAGCAGTACACTCAGGAAAGTATCGACCAGCAACTTCAGCAGATACATCTCCTTGATGCATCCTCCTCCTCCGAGAACCTGGAACAGCTTGGTCCCATTATCAAACAAATCCATGCAAACCGGCAGCAGGAGGTCTATTTGCGCAACCTTCAGGCGCTCATCGAGGCAAAGGATGCAGAGATAGAAGGCATTTGCACAGAGAACTATCAGGAGTTCATCTCTTCTATCTCCACCCTCTTCACCATCAAGTCGTATACCACCAATCTCCGCGAGAAGATCGCAGCCTCGGATGAAAACGTCGGGCAACTAGGAAAGGGACTCGTTGAAAAGAAGAGGACTCTGCTGCAATCAAAGAAAACAGCTTCAAATCTCGACGAAGCGATCGATACGTTTCAGGCTTGCCTGAAGCTTCTCGACGTCGTCGACCGCATTGGCGACATGATCAAGGAAGGGAGGTTTTGGAGTGCCTTGCGAGTGAGTCAAACGGAAATCGTTTGGTCTCCTCATACTGAAGTACTGCCTCCTCGAGTCTCTGGAAGACATTCAGACCATGCCGTTGACATCGCTATCGCAAACCCCGTTATACCAGCATATATTGTCTTCCTTGCCTTCGCTTCGAGTCCAGGTACAAAATGCTGTTACTGCATCCATGAAACAGTGGCTACTTGAGATCAGAAATGTAACTGCTACAGTGGGTAGGTCAGCCATGGAGAGTATGGACGCACGCACGCGAAGGTGGAGAGCCCGGCGTGAAAAAGATCCAATGTTGAGGTCAAGTCGCGTGGGCAGTGCCGTCGAAATGGTCACATATGAAAGAACTGACAGTGAGTCCCGTCCGTACCAGATCAATTCTGGTCTTGAGGTGTTGTGATGTACAGATAATGTCCTTGACAAGGACAAGATTGGGGTTGATTTCCAGCCGCTATACCAATGTGTCCATATCTATATTTCTTTGGATTCGCTTGACGACCTCCGCACCTCCTACCAAGCTGATCGCAAGGTTCACCATCTCTATCTTGACTCGTGGATGTTGCTAACTCTTTGTTCAGGCCCAGTCGGACCTTATTCTTCCCACACCGCTTTCTTTATCTTCCCTTCCTGCCCTCTTGGAAGAAATATGTGGCTTCTTCATTATAGAATCCCATGTACTGGAGACTACTTCTGGCTTCCGCTCGGAACGAGAAGTAGAGGAGCTTTGGGATGCAGTTGTATCTCGATTGTCTTCAGCTATCGGTTCCGCCCTGGTGGAGCAAAAGGATCCTGACTCATTTTTAAAGGTCAAGGAATGTCTAACAGCATTTGCTATGACACTCGAGGTCATTATCACATGTGCCTCGATTACGACGTCAATGACCTAGTTGCACAGTCCCATTCTTATTCCACACATTCGCTTCATTCTCTAACACTCGCCCTGTTTGAGAAGTACACGGGACTACTCGAAACGGAGTTTAGTCGGAAATTGGATTCGGTACGTTCGATATATATATTGAGCTCTCACCTGTCTCAAGCAGGATTTCCCCTAGGTTGTGCTCAGTGATGATTACTTGCCAATGCATGTCACTACGTCGTCCGAGCGGGAGTCTGTACTCAATAGTGTATGGCTGAGCGCTTCTGAAAAAGAGAAGCTTACCCAGTAATGCAGCGATTACTTGTATGGGTGGAGATACACTTAACTATTTCCAGGAGCTCCATACCGCTCACTCTACCCTGGTCCCAAAGCTTTTACCTCTGTTGTCAAGATGTAGGTTTGCTTCTTCCAATGGATAGAACACTCATAACATCCACAGATTCGAGCCTTCATTCAACAATTTTATCAGTTTGTAGAAGGTGTATCGCAACACCACAGCAACATTGATGATCTCCTGAGTCGGGTAAGGCTATATGACTACGTTGCGGTGGTCCCGATTATAAAAAGCTCCCTTTTAGTCACTCGACAAGCTTCTGTCAAACCACATAAGTGACAGCATAAACAAACGTCTTCAAAGTACATCAGCGCTCTCGCAGATTGCACAGATCGTGACCAACTTGGAATACTTTGAGGTAGCTTGCCCTGAGCTAGGGCGATCACTCACCAACCTCAGGTGGTTCTCGCCCATTTGCTAAAGGGTTCGCGGGTGTACTGAGAATCTACAGGTCTACGCAACGAGGTGGAACGATCCGTCTCGCTGTGTCACCTTTCTCAGAGCCATTCCAGCGATCTCAGAGGCGAATTACAGCCCTTATTATCTCGAAGCTTGACGATTTCTTTGATCTGTCTGAATACGACTGGACACCGCAGGGCCGCGAAGAGATGCCGAGCATGTATCTCTATGAGCTCGTGAACTGGCTTACGACTGTCGTAGATTCACTTCCAGTCAAGGATACCTACAAGGACGAGGCCTACAAAGGCGCTGTAGGGTATATCGCCGAGTGTTTTATGGTAAATATATGCTTGGCGTTAATCTCCTCGCTGATATGAGTGCAACACAGAACTTCATGATCGGTCCAAAAGTGCCGGCGATGAACGAAAATGCGATTGCCAATATGGTGACTGACATGACGTTCCTGGAAGGTGAGGTTACGAGGATAGGGCGAGGGCATCTGAATTCATCGTTCGTCGAGCTACACTCCGTATGTGCTCTGACCTCACAACAGTTGCTTGCTCTGATGGTGGTTGCAGATGACCAAGATTATCCTCACGGATACAGTACAAGATTATCTAAACCCAGGTGTTCGACAAGCATCCTACAGCGAAGTCAAGCCAAAAAGGCTGCAGGCACTTCTAGAGAAGCTCGCTCGGTATGGGGCCACCCGCCGTGACAACCCTTCTAGGGAGAAGGGTGAGAAACGTAGGAAAGAGGCGGAGACATTGCACAGGATGAGCATTACATATACCTAGTACTTCTTTAGTTGAACAATCACTCTTTATTTCAGGCTAGCATAATGGAAGAGGTATGAACATCTATAGCATACTTACAACGAGACAGCAAGTAGAAACACGCTCGCAATATTTGCAAGTTCTGACGGCGCGGAAAGTTGAAGGAGGGTCCCGAGTAACAAGCGGCAGTTTAATAGTAAAACGGTGTATCATTCGACGTCGTGAGGAAAGGTAACCAGCCAACTGCACATACGGAACCAACTCAAGGGATCTACTCTGGCTCATACCCTCCGTTTGTTGATGTTGGTCGCCAACCACTCAAGGCCCTCGTACAGCCCATCACCCGATGTGGCGCAAGCGGCCTGAATTAAGTTCCACGTCAACCATCAGAATCTCGGCCACGTCACTGCAATTCTGGTCACTGACCTGGATATACCATGTTCGCTGTCTGAGCGCTTGGAGGCCAAGTTTGTCGGTTATTTCAGCGGCATTCATTGCATTGGGAAGATCTTGCTTGTTGGCGAAGACAAGAAGAAGGGCATCCCGAAGCTCATCTTCGTTCAGCATCCGTTGGAGTTCTTCGCGGGCCTCCGAGACACGTTCTCGATCATTCGAGTCAACCACAAAGATAATTCCTTGCGTGTTTTGGAAATCTGAAGTATACGGTCAAATAAGGGTTAAAGCGAAATAAAAGATCGACAACGCACAGTGCCTCCAAAGAGGGCGGATCTTGTCCTGTCCTCCAACATCCCACACGGTGAACGAGATGTTCTTGTACTCGACAGTCTCAACATTGAAGCCTATAAATTGTAAGAAAATTGAGCCAAGCACAGCATATCATGTGCCTACCAATCGTAGGAATCGTGGTCACAATCTCGCCGAGCTTGAGCTTGTAAAGGATGGTGGTTTTACCGGCGGCATCGAGACCAACCTACATAAATAAATCAATAGGGTAGCCTGGGGCAAAGGGTAGTGTGCGTCCGTACCATCAGAATACCTAGAACAAATGGCGACAATTAGTATGAGTGAGATACTAGCCAGATATGATACTTACGCATTTCCCTGTTCTTGAACAGGGTGGAAAGAAGACGCGAGACCGAGAGACCCATTGTGTGTTGTGACGACGAAGACGAAAGGCAAATGGTTTGTCGGGTTGTGAGCGAGAGGTAAAGAGCAAGTTTGCTGTTTGGCAGCTAACGTGTGAGAACGGCCTTTTGAACTCCGCAGGTGGCGTCCCTAAACAGCAGTGCCGGAGCGCGCTCAATTGCATGTACACAGCACTATTAATCTACGTGTCCTATCCTACGGAAATTTGGTGCGTGGCAGTCGTGAGTGATGGTGATTACCACTGAGATCTATGTTGCACCAGATATCCCAAGCTGGAGTTTGTCCGCTGGCGTAGTCCCACAAACCTGAAAAGGGCTCTTGCCCCCACGAATGTTTACGCCGGCTTTCAAGAACATCATATGCTCATAATGCATATTAGCATTTCGTACACTCTCGGCTAAAATGACTAGGTTTTGGTAGTATGCATTATGAGCATATGTACTGTAATTACGCAGTAGCCATGCCCCCCTCCTCGCCCTCAATCTCACGAGAGATTCTTGGCACGAGCACGACCAATTTCTGCCTACGCGGCTTCTGTACCGTACGCCAACCAATAGTAATTGATGATACCATACCGCGAGTCATTGACCTCGGCCAAGTACTTGTGCACTACTGGGTGTTACAGAATACTTGGCTGCAACGACGTCGCGATCATCTACAGTACGTTCACAGATGCTCCATCGCTGTGTGCGCGGAATGCAGAACTGGGCTGGCAACGCAGAGTAATTAATGGCTGGGGCCTTCGTTGGCACGCGGAGACCACGAAAGAATCATATCCATTTAGTCCCTTAGATCAGCGAGCCAAGGACGAGATCGACCGGATTCATTGATCGGACACAGGCAATTTACTGAAATCTATTTTATGAGCGGAAAAGCCCATTTACTGGGGACGAGAAAAAAAAGGAAACAGAAACAACTATTTTTTGAACAGACCAACTGGTCCCATATCCGCAATGGTTAGCACAAATTTGTGATTCGCACACAGATAAAACCGTGTTTTATTACGTAGTGACATATTTCATCGAATGATAAATCTATTGTTTGAGTTCCAGTGATCTTAATCAGGAAAGTGACGCTAATGCAAGAAAGTGACGCTAGTAAAAACATTAATGAAACAAGGCCCGTACAGTAGAGAATACGGGCGTTCTATGTAGCACAATTAGGCCGCGAGAGTTGCGTTCGTACAGTAAGTAGGATTATATCATTCGTACAACATGTGCCCTGCTTCTGGCGTCCCCATCAGGGTGTCAGTTATCGACCGCTCGTGACGGTGCAAAATATACCCGTCTAAGTTTGCCCTGCCAGATGGGCATTCAATCTTTGGCGCCACCCGATATAGTATGGACAGGCTGGGCCTGGCTGATATCCGCAGAGCTCGAACAGGACAAGTTGTTCATGGAATCCGGCGTTAAACCAGACTTGCTCTCGCGCTACAAAACAGGGTCCCATCAGAAACAAGAGGCAAAGAACACGACAAGAATCAACCTTGTCGAACTGCCAACATGGCTTGTGTAGCATCTATTCGGCGCGTACGCATCACTTCAATGTTTCAGAAACCAGGAACCTCGGAATGTATGGACTGCGCCGACTCACGATATGCAGCGACTACTGTCGCACTTCGAGTCAGACCCTGGTTGCAATGTACGAGAACGACACCTTCAGCCGCAATGGCGCGGTCTATGAACTGACAAGCAGACGGGAGCCAAACTAAAAGATCGGCGAAGTCGACATCTTCAACAGGAATTCGCAGATGAACGATGCCAGATTCGGGGACCTCTGCAGGGATTGCATCGTTGCAGACGGATACAATATGGGTAACCCGGCGTTCGGTTAACGACCGCGGTGATCTGGCCGCATGGATACTAGAAATGCAAGGTGGATCAGGAAATGACACGTCACGGACACAATAAGCGTCATACTTTCCAAGATACAGCCTACCCTGGATGATTGTATCGACGTTCTTCCAGCCCATGGTTCCTGGCTGAAGAGTCTGGAATTCTTGATAGAATGTCTGGAGTGACACCGCGAAACATTGTTGGTTTTGTAGTTTCGCAAAGGCGCTAGCGTTTAGCAGTGGCAGGCGACTCGGAGAATCGAGTAACCGTATGCGCCAGTGACACACGAGCAGAGGCTCGCCAATGGCGTTCAATGGCAGTGTGACGAAATTGCATCGTCACAGCCAGGGGGACCCGCTGAGGAGGAGAGTCGAGATGCGGTGTCCACAGAATAGAAGTTGTTGTTCAGAGGCGCGCTCACCGCCACCGACGCGGTATGACGCAAGGGCGGACACCGAAGCATTTCAGAAACAACACGGTCACGTTAAGGGGAGATGTCGACTGTGCGTCCCGTACCCGAGAGAATTGGTAAGCTATTCCTGTGCTTGTGAGTGCCAATTAAGGAAAGTTACGCAATAAATTCCCAGCAGAATGCGCCAGGCTCACCACGCCGGATGTCGAGGTAGCCGTGTCCGGGCTAAACGGTGGAGGTTAAACATACCAGCTCGACTTTCTTCCCCTGAGGGCTTGAATAGATGCAGTGCAATGACAACGACAATTTGCAAGCAAAACCCATACCGCGTGCCTCTCCACCCGCATTGCCTGTCCATGCCCCGGTCTGCCGTAGACGGATATGCACCTGTACAAGGTACTGCAATTGATCAGCAAGTAGAACGTTCTGCATCATATCATGTACTCCGGGCTCCTTGGGCTGATTTAGCTCTTCATCTGTCCCAGAAAAACTTGACGACTCCCGGTCCCCGGATCCTGTCGCTAAACAATGGCCGCACGCAGAACACGCCGTTGCCACATTGCCAAACAACGTTATTAGTGTTATTTCCACGAGGAATATAACGAGGTTGTCGGGCTGCTAGGCAGTGGTACCTTGAACGTGAAACGTG
>JBBPRD010000685.1:0-10929 GCA_038092855.1 Boletus piedmontensis | reverse complement strand
GGTGAGTAGTGGTCGACAATGGATGGATGCTACTCATCCAAATCCGATGTAGCCAACTCATGGACCTAGCCCGAAATGACTCGCTGCCGATCGACGTGAATAAAAGGGTAGCATAGCAGGTAATTGCATAGCCTGACAGTTCCATGTAGGATCAGTAGGACTACAGTCAAGTTTTCGGCGCTTTGCTATGGACACGGACACGGACCATCGGACACAGACATGGACACGGACACAGAACAACGTTCCATTCTTGTTGTCTTGGTACACTGAAGTGCTTCCAGTTTCGGAATTGCCCTCGTCACTCTCTCATGTTGTTTTGTCCTCATGTCATGTTAGCTTGTTGTTAATACCTTTACCAATGTGAACCTAGATGTGTCTGTCCTCTTGAGGTCGATAACATGTGTGATTGCGGCTTTGAGAAATAGAAGCCAGCATTAATACAAATTGGCACAAGCCTGTAGAGAAATAGGATTGGTCCATTTTTGCCATCACATGGAAGGGCTGCATGGAATGGCACGCGGCGCTGGGGGGAAATGTCGTAGGAAGCGCTGCAGGCAATTTTTCTTCTTAGCCAAAATGAGCAGATAAGCGTCACGATGTGACGTTCTCTGGAATTGACTGTCATTGGCAGGAAATGACCCCAACTCTTGGGGGATTTCACTCGGTACATTTCTGAAAGCGTCCTTACTTTTTGCAGTGTTTCTAGGATTGCCATCATTACAGACTACTATTATTGTAGCTGCTTCGTGGTAGTGTGGCGCTTATCGGCGTCTGCGACTGATACGTGATGCTCTCTTCTTGGAAAAATCCATGTCTGCAGGAGTTCCTTGAATCTTGAATATCTCGACAATCGTGACATCCCTTGCATTGGTATGCATGGAGTTGTTTTATTTCTGGATGCTTTTCTGTCCATGCTACATGACTTCTGGTCTAATACATGGATTATATTGTTCGACTTTGGTGACACCGAGTTAAATTCTCTGGGATCCTGACATAGATATGCTTGTGCTTGTGCGCGTTCTGATGCGCCGTGGCAAATTCAATG
Organism: Boletus piedmontensis; assembly: GCA_038092855.1. NCBI lineage: Eukaryota > Fungi > Basidiomycota > Agaricomycetes > Boletales > Boletaceae > Boletus > Boletus piedmontensis. Next base: position 9,884 of record JBBPRD010000685.1, on the reverse strand, counting down.
ATTCGTACGTGTTGATCGTTCCCTGTCTTGCTCCGATGTGCAAGCTCCCGACACCATTCTTACAACAGCTTACATTACCCACGTGAGTAGAGTGGCAGATGCTGTCCTGCACGGCACAAATCGATTAATATTGCTGACCAGTGATAGTAAGCCCAAGGAGACCGGGAAACAGACATATCACCTACCCGACACATGCGGGCTGGTTCCATGTGACTATCAGGGGTTGGCCCACTTGCTGTATTTCAGGTCCAGTCCAATCGTCTGTGCGTAAGGAAAGGCTCACGGCTTCGGCGTGTTGGATGTACTGTGTCCATGACATGATATGCACAGCAACCAAAGCCCACACTTATCGGAGCGTGCCCTCACTGTTCTACGGAGGAGAATCTGTATGTAAAGAAGGAGGCTTAGACAGCCCAACGCCTGTGTATACGGGTTGGGTCACATTGAGGCTGTAGTAAGCGTTCAACATCATGATGGCGGCCAAGCAAAACTTGGTGGCACCATGCTCATCTAACCGATCATGAACATCGCCACACGCCGAAACCACAAGAGTTTCTTTGCACCACCACCATGGAGACTCACCACATTCTATGTCCAGCCAAGGTAAAAAAAAACGTGTTGGATAAAGTTCCACACACTGCCACTCTCCAGCCCAACAAACGGCGAACATATCGGAACGGGACCAAGTTATGAATGTCGAAACATGGTACACGGGCGACCATGTGGAGATACACGGATGTTCAATGCTCAGTGCACCTGCCAGTGAACTGTGTGGCCAAGCATAGTTCAGAATCACCGACTGAACATACTTGAGGTTGGGCTCTAGGGATTTTCGAGCGGACTCGGCCGAGTCTTTCCCTTTTTTTTGATTGGTGGCAATGCTTTGATGGCTAAACGGAACAACCAGCCGAGTGGGCTCGGCAACATCCGTGGCACTTCCGCACCAAGGGCTTGGCTAACGTTCTGCGGCGACAGTCTAATGGGAAACTCACGTTCATGTACAGTTGGCGATTCGGTGAATTTCGCTCTCACCATCCTCAAGATTGCCACTCCGAGGACTAAGCCTGACATGGTTTTTTTTGTTCCTCGTTCAAAGAGACAGCGGACGAAGATCGGGATTACATCTATGAAATCCTCCGAACCCGGACAACGAATGGACCGCCCCAAGAAGTTGCCCAGAACTACGTGTTTGTTGTCCTCTACGTTCATACTCATCTCAGCATTCATTTATGAATTGCGACCGAGCGCGTATTTTAACCTTTCGAGTCACTGACAGTGACTTAAACCACCGGAGCTCAAGATCGAGCACTCAAGCTAAATGCATTCCTCTCACCACGCTCATGTTCCATCTGGTCCACTCTCACCCATACCTCGACAAAGCAAGGTGCTTTCGCAGAGGCAGTATCGAGCAAACGAGGGTGAATGTTTCAACATACTCCGGGAGGTCATCAAGGAGCTTACCGGAGAGGACCTGAAGATGCGACAGGAGATCCTGAGGAAAGGTATGTAGTTGATATATTACTCCAAGGGTGAGGTTACTGACAGATCCGCTTGCATCCAAAGCCATTGATCTGCTCTTGGCTGCTTCGGAGATCAGGAAGTCAAGAGAAGCCCGGGTTGCTCGTCCGACCCCGAACGAAATGCGTTCTCTCATCGACTCCGAAGCCGCGATATTTGCGGGCATGGGCAAGTCGGTCTGATAACTTCACGCGATCGATGTACTCATCGCTCTTTAGGTTATTCCGTGGGATCATCTCACTGGCCCCAAAGTCTGCAGCCTACTGCCGAGTTCGATCCACAGTCTGCCTACTACGTCTCGCAGCCGCATAGCCAGAACCATCGCCTGATGTTCGACATGGATTCTGCTTCGAACCAGGCCAGTTCTCAAGGATATGGCCAGGATCGGTTTAATCATTTTTAACTTTGAAATATCCCAACCAGTTGATGTAGCCCTAAGTTTATCTTCTTCAAATGATGTAGCCTTATCGATGATCCGCTATGTGTATTTCGTACAATTCGTCCATAGACTGTGTGACCCAGGGTTTTTAAACATTATGAATATCCCCTGGGTTGAGGTTGTAGTTTGGAAATAATACATCTTTATATATCAAAGAGTAACTTTATGTTCGTTTCTGCGAGACCGTAACGATGAGAATCGGTCAGGGCTGGGTCACATCAGTTGGGAGTTGCCACGGATCCGGTACCAGAATGTGACATTTTGTTCCTTCCACCTTCATGTCCAACGCAGCTTACGAGCGGCTGCCGTTGCATTCGGTCTCGGATTCAGCCCGTTCTCGTTCCCGCTCTCGTTCACCACGTCGCCGTTCATCCCACAAGTCCGGCTTGTTCAGTTTGCCAATACGTCCACGGACGTGTTTCACAGCACTCAAAGTCGTCGTCCCACTTCTCGCCATCGCCATCCTCACCGGCCTCTTCCTCTACGAACCCCACATCGAACTCGCATTCTACTCCCGCGAATGGATACAGCGCGAAATCACGCCCGTCGAGCCCCTCTTGGGATGCTTCAACCCTGACCGCGTCAGCCCCCACTACAATGTCTCCAAGTATGTCTACGGTCCCAAACACACCGAGGTGCATGCTGGCGTGCCCATGCGATTCGACATGGATTGCTACGAGTTTGCAGCGACCATCCCGCCTCCACATCAATCACATCACCCTACGTTCGTACCCCCCGATGACCGCATCCAGTATCACACCTATTGGCGCGTCGACCTCGCACCGTTTAGTGAACGACAGGAATACATGCTGAAATCCTTCTTTGCGACCCAGAACGTTGACAATACCCGTTTGATCATGTGGTCGAATGGGGACCTGAACGTTTACTCAATTTTCCAAAAATACAAAACCCAGTTCCCAGATGCGTTTGATTTGCGGATAGCTGATATTGAGTCGTTGGCGCGGGGGACACCGCTCGATGGGAGTAGGTTGTTGAATTCGAATGATAAGAAGGCGTGGGTGGACGGGGATCTCGTTCGGTTGTTGGTAGTGTGGACGTATGGGGGTGTATGGATCGACATGGACTCTCTCCTTACCCGGGACCTCGCACCTCTCCTCGAACATGAGTTCGTAACCCAATGGGATTGCTACGGTACGTTTCTTTCCCCTACTACTTCGCTACTGTCGAGCTGACCTCCCATCTATTCACATAGACAAGCCATACGTGCCGTTGAATGGTGCCCTAATGCACTTTCAGAAACACTCGCCCTACCTCTGCGAAGCATTTCATATCATGGCCACTTCGCCTTCTCCCCGCCCTGGTTCAACCGACTGGGGTTCCCTCCTCTACCTCAAACTCTGGCGCAGGCTCTTGGCAGCCCACGTTCCCCCCTTTAAAATCCTTCCCTTTTGCTTCAGCGACGCGCGTGCCTGTCGCTTGGACAATCGTCTTCCGGACCCGTTCGAACCCGACCGATCGAGCGGGAAGTGGACGATGGGATTGGGGGTGGAAGCGGGTGGTGCGTTGGATCAGACATTGGGCAAGGTGTTTTCGGTGCATCTGCATAATCAGTGGGAAAAGGCGTTTCCGAAAGGAGGGTGGGTGGAGAGGCTGTTGTTGGCGCGGTATGAAGAAAAGTTGGGGGAGGAGAAGAGGAGGGAGGAGGGTACGGTGGGGGAGACGGATGTGGGCGGCGTGACTGATGATCGATGATCGATGATCCTTATGGGTCGATAGTGTAGGTGACCAGAGGGGTCGCTGCGCGAGGAGGTCTGGTACGTGGTGGATGAATACAGGGGACCTATTGGACTGATCTTGGAGACTGACTTATCTATGATGCAGTACTGATACTGGGCCACACTACAAAGAGTCGAGTCACCCATAATGTGTTTGATTACTTGATGTTGACTGCAAGTGTCGGAAATGGCTTCTACGACCTGTGATCTCGCCCTCCCGATCAAGATGTTGCTCACAGTATTCGATGCTATGACCAGACGACGACGGCTGTTCAAAATGTTTGTTTTGACTCTGCCGGATGTTCACCATCTTTTTCGAAAAACATCCTAGGCCATCTCCACGAACCATTGGGCCGCAATGTTGGACAATGGTTGCAGTTCCTCCAGCAACCACGATGGACACGTGAACCAAGGGTTCACACCAGATATATCGGCCTACCTTGGAGGAGTTCAAAATGGGTAAAATCGTATTTCTGAGCGATGAATGGGGCTAAAAACATTCAAGTTGGTACTGTTGCTGCATGTGGCCTGTGGCTACACGGGTTGAGAGCATTGATTAGATGACGCCGAAGACAATCGAAACAGGACGGATCGTCGTTTTACGATCTTATGAACTGTCATTCTTCGAGTCACGTCGGAGTGACTCTCCGTCAAGGGTCATCAAATCATCGCGTCTGTAATGATAATACTATGTAAGTAGCTACATCATGTTGGGTCAAATCATCCGCTAGCGGAAGGTGTCCGAGTCAACAGAGGGAAGGGCGGGGTCGAACGGCGCACATCATTGGCATGCGCACGGATGGTCTGGATGATCAGACAGGTCGATCGATGCACCGGGTTTCTTCCTCTGTCGAGACTAAATTGACACCGGAATGGAGGGCAGCTAGCCGCTGATGTTTTCGTCGATCTGAATGAGGTACCTCAGAGTCGGTATCATCCAAATGATGTTTCAGGAATGGCATAGGAAGTCCTCTGACCAGGTACTTTGATCCGGGCATGTATGTACGGTCTTGTGCACGCAAGGTACTCAATGCGGGAGCTGCTTATATTCCATAGAGCGTATACAAATATTAGCACATCCACACAGGAAATGCGATCGAGACCTTCAGGCTGAGGATCGCCTTGCCTGGTTATTGCTGTTGTAATCCAGTATGAGCCCCAAAACATAAACGTAAAGAAAGTATCCGCGCCGTGAGATGGATCCTCCTGGCGGTGGGTTGAGATCCATGATTCACTTGTTGTGCCTAGTGGGAATGGATTGTCATAACACGATACAGGCATAATCAGAAAAAGACACACTGAGCCTGCTTCCTTTGGAATGTCAGAGCCTTGTCCGCTACCGAAACACATTTATTTGGATCGCCGGAGTCAGCATCATTGGTAGGCGACTCAGGCTGTATTGTCTCATGAGTGCCTGCAAACAAAGTTGACAAACAATGAATCTTTGGTTTTCGATCGTATTTCGCGACCGTTCGCTAAAATGATATGTTAAACGCACCGCATCTAATCATTTATCGAAATTCAAGGGCACTCACTCGCTTCCGTTTACCTGCAGTCATCCATGAGGGTCCCTTATTTGCGACATCCACTCTCGCCGGGGATTGGGACGGAGATTGATGATCGGCAGGTTGATGTGAACTTCTGGGAGCTCGATCAGACTTATGTAAAGCTGGGTCCTTCTTACTCTTCTTTATCCTTATCTGTACCCACTTTGTAACCTTTAAAATGCCCCAGGATGACTTGGGGGCATCGACATCTCCCTCTGGAGGGGAGGCCATTGATATGGCATAAGATGCGTCAAGCGGCAGTACCTCGTCCCCGTGGAGACGGGCCGAGGATGCCGGAGATATAGGCTTCAGAAATGTCAACACGGAGAGGACAGGATGAGTGCGATCACAAACCTGTTAAATTCAGGGGCTGATGCGCCGGATGGCACCTCGACAGAACTCACTTCGAGCGGGAAAGGAACGAACAGGTACTGTACCCTGAGGAGATCCCCACCACCGCCCCTGCTGCGAGCCTCGGCCGAGTCGATTGAGCTTGATTTCCTAGGTTCTTGCTGGTGTGTGTACACATTTGAGGGAATCACCACAACTCGTTTCAGTGACGGAATGGTGAACTCCTATCAGATTAGACTCAGCTGGTGTGTTGTCATGGCCATCCGAGATCAAAGGACATTTGTCTGGTGGACCTTCGTCATGAGTAGATGTCTAATGTAGAGTGTTAGTACTTGCGGGACACGGAAGAGGTTTTATCCAATGTACAAACGTTGTAAATGAACAAATGCTCACATGGAAAGGATCACACGAGTCCGGAAGAATTTGGCCCAGGTCATGCGCGGTGATTTTCCCGTCACATCGTCCAGCCACAAGGTGACTACCATCCAAAGAGATAGCGATCGAGTATATCATATCGTCGGCCTTGATGGCAGGACCAATAGGTCATTCGTCAGTACCTTTGGGTGAGTATGGGCCCAGCAGCACCGCTGGTGACCAACGAGTCGATGAGGGGCAATGTTTAAATGAGTGGCAAAGTTGCCGCTCTGTTACGTAGTGTGGGGCACGAGCTTGTTACAGAGTTTGCACCACTGGTGACCGATGAGGGCGCGAGGGGCGAGGGGCGATGTTCAAATAAGTGGCAAAAGACGCCCTTCTGACAGCCTTTTTGATCCATAGTAGCGCTGTGGAACGAATCAATGGTAGAATTGCGGTGTCAACCTCAAAGATAGCTCTGGTCTGCGGTGGCACAACTTCGAGGGTACTTAGGCCCTACCGGAGGTCAGAGCATATGCATATGAAGTGAAAACTACGTTTCAATCTTTTGACAGTCTCGCCTGTGTGGTATAGGCACTCGATTCTGTTTTCTGCGCGGCAATAAAGACGCTCCCACACCGCCTTCCAAGTCTGTCAACAACGTTCCTTCATCACTTGCCCCGTTGCGTGTTCGTCGGACGTTGGTCCAAAAGAGTCTTGAAGCAACTATTTAATACACCGGTCAGAAGGTATAACCGCCAAGGGATTCATTGAATGGAGCCAAAGACCGAGCTCCATCGCCTCGGCTCTCAGGCTCATTGTTACGCCGTCATAAATTGCTCCCTCTCTTATTGTTGCCATGTCCTCCGACTTGCAAACTCCTTTGAAGCTTCTCCAAATGAATACCTATGTGTCCCGTACAGTCGTTCAGTATTACCTTGGGTCAATGACTAATCTTACTGCCTAACACGGTTGTAATCATCACAGTGGTCATACATGATTATTGTGAGTGATGTTCATGTGCATTTTACCCTGTCAATCTGATGTGACCATTGTGATCCTACTCTGCAGTCTTAACCTTGTCGAGAGAGGTACATCATCTCACTCTCCATATCCGATTTGTCAGCTGAAAATATTCAAAGATAGACTATGTTTGGGTTAGGAACCAACAATTATCGAACAAGCACTAGGCCCCTGACAGTACCACGATGCAGACCATGGACTTGAGTCTCAACAATATTTGTTCTGGTGCGTATAAAGATTCGGGGGAACCCCACTGTCTGTTTTCAGAAATTAACGGTTCCGTAGGTCTGCTTTTTTGGTGTTTGTTATGCCGCGTAAGCCTATCGTTGCAATTACAATGCATTGCAAATTACACGGCTAATGGCGACAATATATTAAAGTCTGAGTGGCCTCCGTATGTTCCGAGTTGAACGGAGATTAATATAATTGATCAAATGTATCTGCAGTTGGGAGTATCTTTGTCCCTGGCTCCGTCACAGTCAGTTTGTCTGCTTCTCTCATTGTCTGTCATTAATCACCATTCTCTAATAGACGTATGCATCTAAATTGTGATTCAAAACTGCATTTATAATAGTCCCATAGGTGTAAGCAGATTTATTTGTTACCCTCTACACTATCAGTACGAGATATGGATGTTCCAAAGGTACTGGAATATATCTGGCACTCGAGTGGGGGTTCACAATATTTTGTAGTGCTGCTGATTGTGAGTTATTGTACCCACACGATCCCTTTACCCTGACCACGATTTCAATGACAGTCGTAATGATCCTGCAGGTGTATGCAATGTGGAATCGATCCAAATCGATTCTTTATTTCCTATTGTTCATTTATATTGCGCAGGTCATTTGTTTCTTGATTTTCGAAGGCATCTATGACAATCCCGATACATATATCTCAGGTATGTTTCAATATAAACCGTATGTATCACGACAATCTCATGGGGATGGCTCCATCTCCTGCTATCTTTTCTCAAGTTACAATGATCCAAACCATCGATTTTCTTTGTCTGTGCCATCTCACAGAGCGAAATCGCATACGAGGTTTCCATATACGAGAAAATCCCGCGTTTTTTTCTCAGTGCTACACTTTCGGTTCTCGCTGTCATCTAAACCTTGAAGGAGTCCATTGAGATGTACAAAGTAACCAAGCAGTGGCAGCCTGATTGGTATATGCAACAACTCGTGAAGGATGGAATTTTTTACTTCTTTGTGTACGTCTCATTTTCCCACTCTCTCGCTCCTCACCATCACGTCCTCCCATCTATCCTACTCTTGAAAATGCACAGACACTAACCACTCAGTTGTCTTCTTCTGGACTACTAGGAGCGTGTTTTTGAACATTTCTGCTATAATCGAAGCTGAGACAACAGATAGTACTTCGCTGCTCCCGGCCTTGTTTTCTTCCGTAACCATATGCTCCATGATGCCTCGGTTCATCATCAGCATGCGAGAGCTGTATTGCCTTCGTAGTCACTGGCGGGGGATTGACACCGCTTTCGGTGTGTTGTCGCAATCTAGTATTTTCAGTGAAAATGCGGCCGTGTCTGCAATCACATTCGCAGATGTCTCCCTGTGCCAGGATCAGGTTGTGGAAGGGACACGAGCGAATCGGAGACGATCCGACCGGAAGCGCTGGGAGATAATACACGTCGTGTGTAAACGAGACATATGGGCAGAGACAGGAAACGAACACCAACTAGACGCCGTGGTACTTTGAATGATGCCGAATATTTATCTTTCATATATATATGCCTTGTATTTGAAGCTGAATGATATCCCGTATCGCCTAATCCTGCACAATATAGGTACTTTGATTTGTGTGTTAATGAAATATTTCAACTTCGCGGGTTCCGTTGAGATCCTGTGTCCAAAGCTAACCTCGCGGAGAGCACGACGAATGACGGACATGTTTCGCGTGCAAGGACCCACAGTAGACACTGACATAGAAGCGCTGGTTGTGGATGTTGATTAGTGCAGTATCATCCTCCGACAAAGTAAAGTGTACTCCCAAGTGTATGCAACAACTTGAGGAAGAAAGTTCTTCATCGAGATCAAATATCGACGCCCGATTTGGACGTCCCTGTACCCGGTGGTCATGGTCGTGGCGGTAGGGACGGAGGGCCTAAAACCAATCTTGTAGAAGTATCAACCCGCTCCTCCATCCAAGAGAAAGCTGAGGAAGATGCGGCCGCTTTGTCCCTACTCGCTTCAAATAGCACGTTGATCGATCACTTGCTTACAATCCCGCAGTATTTGCTTACCCGTTACATTGTAAGTAATGGATCCACGTCAGAGTTTCATACCCAGAGTAGGCTAGCCTGTCCTCCCCTCGCTTTACCCACGATGAATCCGCTTGACCGGAATGAATCCATGCCCATATCAAGTCTGTGCAATATCCATTCCCCAAAAAAGTGCTGCACGCAGACGGGGGAATGCCAGGTATGCGAGCCTAAGTATGGAGTGGGATAGAACGAATTCGTGCCATGATTGACGATTAATCTCGTCGATCACACTGCTGTTTGATCGGATCCCTAGTCGAAGGTGGGATGGATGAGTGGCTAATATTTCGTCGGTGATTAATAGGTCCCTAGGCGGATGTAATTGTGAGGTCACGATAACGCGCGAAGAATGAGGGAAAACCGAGTATGAGTCGAGTTGAACAAAGCCTGTCTTCTGCGATTCCCATCCGGTTCTTTGAACATGGCGCCGATACAACAAAGTAGTACTTTGAGAATGAAATGGGACTCACATTCCAAAGCACCTGATGCTGGCACCAGGGAAATTGGTGTTGATTGCGGTTGGTTATCACGTACTAATCTCGGACGATCTTCCGAGTCCCGATTGCTCAACTTAGTAGTACTAGTAGTACTAGCGACGGAATCCGACGAGAATGCCTGATGAAGTTCTCCGCTGTCTG
>JBBPRD010000684.1:0-10931 GCA_038092855.1 Boletus piedmontensis | reverse complement strand
TTTTAACGGCAGGGACATCAATCAGATCACGCTTTTTGGACATATCATGACAGCCGTGGACGGAGAGGAAAAACTTACAGACGTGAGGATGGGGCAAGGTCTGCCATTAGTCTTGATCCAGCTGTTCCCCCGATTGTCGGCATTGCAGCCTTGGACTCTTGGCGACCTGTAGGATTGTCTCTTTCCGTCAAAGGGCGCGCCGCCTTGTGCGCATCAGGTGATTCTGAATCTCTATCGCCCAGGCGAAGGCATGTGGACTTGCTACACCCATGCATCGAGGGGCTGACTTCTTTTCTGTCGACCAGAAACTAGTGACCAGGCATTGGCATCATCGAAACCCATCACTATCATATACTTCCTAAATTACTTGATGCATCTCCTCGTTGACCGGCGTCAGGTAAAGGGGGAAAAAAATCAAGGGGCTGTCCGAAGGCTGTAATTTTCCCGGCCAATCCGCTGATCTTGTGGCAAAGTGAGACTCCTTTCATCGATAAATGATAACGGTGTATATGTCAGTGACCTTGTATTTCAGTCACGGGGCATCAGTAATCACATTTTATCTCCTGAAATACATACCAGCTAGTTGCATGAGTTTGTGTTCTTAAGGGGACATCCTCTCGCAGGTTTCTTCCCTCCACACACACCAAGTTAAAGATTCCATGTCAGGGATCCCCCCCAATACACTTTTTTCCGTGTTTGCCTTTATAGGTTTCCTCCTAGCGGGTCTTCCACTTCCCTGGCATATGCAATGTATGTCACTCCTACTGAAGTCAATCATTCGCTAATTCGATTCTATATAGCATGGAATATGGGGACCTGCATGTACATGCTTTGGACAAGTCTTGGTTGCCTTATGTTGTGCATCAACTCCATTGTATGGAACGATAATGTGATAAACTGGGCACCCGTGTGGTGCGACATAAGTAAGTCCACCTGTTTTGTCTCGCGATCATTCTCACGAGGTATTGTTTAGCCTCTCATTATATCGTCGGAGGTGGGATCGGAATTCCTGCATCATCACTCTGCATCATCCGTCGTCTTTACTACATCACAAAGTTGCAGACGATCTCCGTTGGGAGAAAGGAGGTGAATCTGTTAGCTTAGGATATGCGAACAATGCAGTCTGACCCTCCGAGTAGAAGAGGCGTGAAATCATGGTTGATGTATCGATTGGAATTGGATTTCCATGCGTTGTAATGGCCTGGAGTGAGCATTTTCCTTCTAACGACATAGCAAGTGAATCTCAGTCAACCATCAGTGTATGTCATACAAGGCCAACGCTTCGTCATCTATGAACAGATTGGATGTTCCAGTGAGATCGCCAACACACTTCCTTCATACTTCCTGTTCCATATGTGGCCGCTCGCCATCGGTTTGATTTCCTTCGTCTATGCAGGTAAGGGATTGCGAGTCTTCGTCTGATTTTCATGATCTGATAGGTGTAATCTACTAGTCCCCACCTTTCGCAGAGCTTTTCGACAAAAAAAGCGGTTAAAAGAAATGCTTAATTCAGGCTTTTCCATTGGTCATAGACGCTATTGGTGCCTCATGGCACTGTGTAGCGTGGAAATCATCTTCACTGTTCCACTGAGCATCTACGTCATCGTCCAGGACGTGCTTATTGGCTCATCCGTTCCATACACATGGAGTTGGGTACACCTTGACTTCTCTCAGATTCCTCAAGTCACAGCTGTCGCCTGGCAAAGTATGGGGCCATATTTTGCTGCTGGACTGGAATCAACAAGATGGTTCTATGTTCTTTGTGCATTCACTATTTTTGCGTTCTTTGGTTGGGCTCAGGAGGCGAGAGATTTTTACCGTCGAGCATTTTGGTCTGTTTGTCGTCGTCTCGGGTATTCGAGGCCGCCCGGTCCACCGCTACCCACGTGAGTTCATTGTTGATCAGAAATCCACCCACTCATGGAATTATCCTTCTAGCACATTTTCGAAGAGAAAACAGCAGTTCACATGCAACGGCAGACCGTCGATTGCAGTTCATAATGTGGATCAGCGGATGAGATCAAAACACCACCTTTCCATGCCCGTCCAAGCACGGGTGAGACACCACTCTTCTCAAACTTCACTCTCGTTCGAGGCACCGCCACGGCCGCGCTCGGAATCCCTCTCATCCAGCTTGCAGTTTGATGTAGGCGAAGGATCGACTGAAGGTCCACCAAGGCTCCCTTCTTTGAGTGATCTTGCACGTCACACGCATATCTCGTGGGCAAGCATACTTGCGGCACCAGAGCCTGCACTCGCCATAGATCGGTGCTGACGGACTTCGAACCAGGGCGTCAGTCAACTAGTATGACTTTCTGTCTCGCAGACCAACTTTGCCTCTCTTTGTCTTACTTCATTGGGTTTTGGCTTGGGCTATTTATTCTATCGTTTCTGCTTGTTCATTACAACATTAATTCCCATTTATCTCTTTAACAGCCCGAGTGTAAAAAAGCGGCGGTTCGGTACCCGTTGAAATATCGAGGCTCTATTTCGTATATAAGAAAAAATTGCCGCCGTGGTCGCACGCAAAACTAACGACACAACCACGAAGGATCCGTGCAATTCCTGCTGGACATGGGTAAATTCCCTTGAATTGAACTCAGCGTCATGCTTCTGTCTCCTCATCACGATGTCCGAGCAGTGGCTCGACTTCAGCATCCCTGAGCACCTCCTGCCCGCGATCACCCTCGTATACTGCGGAGGTACCAGTGAAAAGTGATGGACGTTTGAGTTTCAGCACTTACAGAATGACAGCTCCTCGAGAGTCCGCCCCGACGTCTCGGGAAACATGAAGTAGACAAACACAACCTCAAAAGATATCCATACGCAATAGCTATAATGTCCTTCAGTGCCGGCCGAGCCCATTTGTGTTCCCGATAGGCAGCTTACAATATGTAGTATCTCCAACCTATTGTAGCCCGCCACTTTCAGAGTCATACATCGGACAAACTGGGGAGAGAACGTGCCTGCGGCCTCGATTCCAATGGGATCCACAAATTGCGTGGCAAACCCCGCGCTGCGGCTCCACCCCTGGTAGAGGGTAATCCCCCTGGCTCGAATATGAAAAGGGAAAAGCTCAGCCAAGAAAGCTACGAGTTTCATAAGGAAGAGGCCCGCAACGACACCGATGTCCTAAAGCTCACTATATGTCAAGGCGTTGAATGCTAGATTATAAGCCGGACTATATAAAAAGATGAGGCTGCAGAACACATGGTGAGAATGGAAACGCGGTGCCCTTCAATGAATGGTATTACTTACATTAGCACAGCTTGAGAAGAAGCCAGGCTGTGAGTCTGTGCGTATTCTGCACTAGCTATGGTCCAAGCGATAAAGACAACTAAGAGAGAGATAGTACACGCCTAATGGAGAACTTAGCACTGTATCAGAAGTAGTTTCAGTCTACACGATACTTACCAAAAACATTCTCCGTCGCGGAAATCGCGGCGCTGTCAACGCGATGAATGTAGCATTAACGAAGCTCCAGCCACCCTTGGCGACGTTGATGATGTTCTTAGTCCGGTTATCGTGTATCCCAACATTGTCCAAGATTGGGGAGAGGAAGTATCTGTAAACAGCCTAAGCGGACCATGTAGCAGAGCGTGAGAATCACTGGCGTGGCTCACGAAATCAGCCCATTGCCACTGGACTGGGTGAACAGAGCGAGGAAGCAGGTGATGATAACCCGCTTTCGCGTCCCTGATGTCAACAATACTTCCCCCCAGCTTATCTGGGCATTTTTCAGTTCCGCTTCGAGAGTCTGCTTGATCTGAGTATACTCCGCCTGGACGAATTCCGAATTTTCGTCTCCCTCTGCATGATACTTCACAAGAATGGCGTATGCTTCGCTCCCTCTTCCTTTTGAAATAAGCCAGCGAGGAGACTCTGGGATGAACCAGATGAAGGAGATTTGAAGTAGGCTAGGCAATGCTTGGAAGAAAGATGGGATTCTCCACCCCCAATTGTTTGGCATAGCAAACGTCCCGAGTGTCACTCCAGCGGCAGTTATAGCGCCTAGGAGGAATTAAGGTAATTCATGTCCATAATTGATCACGATCTCGACTCACCGATCCAATAACAGGAGCTGAAAAGTGAACTCATAATCGCTCGCTCCTTGGGATGTGATAGTTCTTTATATGACAGCTAATTCATGACCAACATGAAGTCAAAGAAACTGTACATAACGCACCTCCAATCAAAGCACTGGCGGCTACAATGGCGAAGACAATACCCAATCCCAATATAAAGCGAGCGATGATAAACATCGTAACTAAGGATTCAAGATGGAAAGTATTGTGTGAATATTGTGGACGATGAGCTGCTTACGATTCAATGCAGCTCCTTGTAGAACACCCCCCATCATCGTCACTATGCTCCCAATCAATATCGACTGTCGCCTCCCAAATCTATCTGCAACAGAGGGGACAAATGGAGCGGCAACGATGGCACCCAGTGAATACACGGCGGACACGAGACCCAGCAAAGCAGAATGAGGATGATGATAATCTGCCATCCAGTCAATCATTTATAATATGTGCTGGAGGATGTGGCTCACATTCTAGCCAAGCAGGCACAGCTTGCAGGCCATTTAACATGGACGAATCGAAGCTTCTGTACATCAACAATGTGTCATCAAAGATGTGCCAAGAGACACTTGCCCACTAGTCATCTCTACTCCTAAACAGGTCGGAAGCATCAAGAGATACAAGAGTCGGAGGTTGGGTTTCCTATACCACGGGACTTTGTCTTCCTGAGCAAGCCGAGAGACAATTGCGTCGTTACCCTCTAGCCGGGAATGGCTCCTGCGCCCGGATCTCCGCGAAGTCATTTTGATGATAATGTGAGGACCGTAATTGATATACCCGGTCTACTGTATGTTTTCCCTACAAATTAAACCTGAGCGCTGCGGTCTTGTGCGGGGCGTCGCGATGCCAGTCACTGTTCGGACGCCCTGCCAGGATGAAACGTGGGTGCTTTCTCAGGCCCTATCCGGCGAAAATAGATCAGTGAGCGTTGCCACCGCAGGTTCCTAGTCTCCCCAGACCAGACCTCCAGCTTCGAGATCAGAAGATCATGATGGTCGTTCTGATCGTATGATAGATTGCGATGATGCTGTGATCTGTTCGCCTAGGAAATCGACAGCCGCGACACTGTCTGAGTCACCGTCAGGGAAGAACGACCATGTGTACGATCTTCCTTCGGCTCTTTAATCCACCAACTTGAAGTTCATACTAACGGGAGACTACGTCACTCAGGTCTGTCTAGTGGCGCTCTAACAAATTCCGAACAAACTAGCACCTCGTGCTTGTAATGTGATTGCTGCTGAGTACCTATTTGATCTATTACATTCTTCGTTTGTCTCTTGAAATTCTAGCCCGGCCGGGCATGAACAATATTTTGAAAGTTCGGTGCCCGTTACTAGTAGCATATAAGAAAAAACTGACACCATGGTCGCACGGAAGACCGGCGAAGATTTCGCGTCATCCCTACTGGACATGGTCAAATTCCCTCAAATGGACCTCCGAGTCTATAGCATCATGCATCTGTCTCCCCATGATCGAGCAGTGCTTCGACCTCAGCATCCCTGGGTGCCTCCCGCCTGCGATCATCCTCATACACTGTGGAGGTACCAGTGAAAAGATGATGAACGTTTGAGTCTCAGCACTTACAGAACGTCAGCTCCTCGAGAGTCCGCCCCGATGTCTCAGGAAACATGGAGTAGACGAACACGACTTGAAAGGCATTCCATACACAGTAGCTAACGACTTTCAGCATCTGTCCGTTTGCATTCTGAATTTTAGAAGGGCAGCTCACACTATGTACCATTTCCAGCCTTTCGTACCACCAGCTTCATTAGAGCCACGAATCAGATGAGCTAAGGAGATAGACATACCTGCGGCGTCCATGCCAATAGGATTCACGAACTGATTGAAGAATGCCGCGCCGCGAGTCCACCACTGAAAGATGGTAATACCCCTTGCTCGGACATGGAACGGGAAGAGCTCGACCAGGAAAGCTGTTTACATGCCGATCCATTTCGTCACAAGTGGTTCAGACACGGATAGGGTGATCCTTACTGTAAGTCAAGGCGGTGAGTGCCAGATTATAAGCCGGACTGTACATAAAGATGAGACTATAGAACGTATGGTCAGAATGAAACATGCAACGTTGTCAGTGAACCTGGATACTCACACGAGCACTGCTTGAGCAGAGGCCTTGTTTTGAGTGAGAGAATATTCTGCACTAGCTACAGTCCAAGCGGTAAATACAACAAAGAGAGAGACAGTACATGCCTATAGAAAAGTTAGAAGAACGATATCAGAAGTAGTTCACAACCACATTACTCACCAAATACATCCTGCGTCGAGGGTATCGAGGCGCTATCAACGCAGCAACTGCACCATTAACCAAACTCCAAGAGTACTTGGCAAAGTTGATGGTGTTCTTTGTCCGGTTGTCGTGAATGCCAATATTATCTAAGATCAGGGAAAGGTACTGCCTGCAAACGTGATAAGCAGAGAATCCAACAGACGGCAACCAATGGCAGAGCTTACGAGATTAATCCAACTCCACACCACTGGGTGAACAGACCGAGGAAGGATGCGACGATGACCCGTTTTCGCATTCCTGGCGTTGAAAATATCTCATTCCTGCTGAACTGAGCAATCTTCAGTTCTTCTTCCAGTGTCTTCTCAATCTGGGTAAACTCCGCCTTGACAAAGTCCGAGTTTTCATCCCCCTCTGCATGGTATTTCACAAGAATGGCATATGCTTCCTTCCCTCTCCCTTTTGCTACGAGCCAGCGAGGAGACTCTGGGATGAACCAGATGAAGGAGATTTGAAATAAACTAGGCAGTACTTGGAGGAAAGATGGGATTCTCCACCCCCAATTATTAGGTATGGAAAACGTCCCGAGGGTTGCCCCGGCAGCACCTAGAGCACCTACGAGGGATCAGCTCAGGACTTCCCCTTCGTAAACGGTCATGATTTCAATTTACCGAGATCCCAAGAGCTATTGAAAAGGGAACCCATAACTGCTCGCTCCTTGGGATATGACAATTCTTCACATAGCTTAATCACCCATAAGCAAGTCAAAATTACATTGTCGTACCTCCAATCAAAGAAGAGGCAGCTACAACGCAGAAGACGTTGGCGAATCCGAGGATAAAACGAGCAATGATGAACATCGTGACTATTGAGTTCAAGATTTTAAAGCGTTCTAGAGTTTGGAAACATATCAATCACTTACAATTCAACGCAGATCCCTGAAGAATACCCCCGATCATCGAAATTATACCTCCAAGCAGTATCGGGTATCGCCTTCCATTCCTATCGACAAGGGAGGATACAAACGGAACGGCAGCAACAGAACCCAGAGAATACATGGCAGCCATGAGACCCAGTGAGGCTGAACGAGGATGATGATAGTCTGCCGTCCGAGTCAATACTTTCTAACGTCAACCAGTTGACTACTTACACTCAAGCCATGAGGGCACGGCTTGCAGGCCATTTATCATGGACGCGTCAAAGCTTTCTCCACTGATCAGTAATTTGCCATTAAACACACGTATGGAAACACTTGCCCACTCGTCATCTCCACCCAGAGACAGGCCGGACACATCAAGAGATATAAGAGTCGAAGGTTGGGTTTGTTGTACCAGGGAACTTTGTCGTGCTGTGCAAGCCGAGAAACGATAGCCTCGTTACTATCTAGTTGAGCATAACTACCCTGCCCAACTCTCCGCGAATCCATTGAGGACGGTAAGTAAAGTTGGTATGTTTTCCTCGATTGTTTGAAAACGCCGATGGGAGTTGACTCGCAGGGGGTGCAGTGGGATGTCTCTACCGTGGCACCAGCTCAGAGACGCACACACGTTGGGCCAACCAGATGGGGATAGCCCGCCTGGGCCAGGCCGTTGATAGGTAGGTTCTTTACGAACCGCTAGTGATACGTATCTGCGACAGCGCGACCCTTTGGAATGTGCTTGCTCCTGCTGAAAACCAGAGACTTCTCAAAAAGGTGTTTCAGTGACAAAACGGGTCGCCAGAATCATTTCGTACTTTACACGCCCCGGTCGGGCCGGCCCACGCAGTCACCGAGAGCGCGTTCTAATTGAGCCTCGACTAAAAATGCATTGTGTGGCAGGCGTCCCACGTGACCATTAGCAAGATGTCATATCAGGTGGCAGTGGAGATTAGTCAACAACTTCAATTGATCTGACTTTTCAGACTCTGAACGAGTCCAGCGGTCCAGCGTTCCCTCAGTTGAAATATGTTGATCAGAGTTAAGGTGCATCTGCTTTCAATGGGATAACATTTATTCTGATGCTGATCCTTTACTTTCCAAGACGCTGACTGGCAAGGAGGTAAGAGTCCTGTGGTGACCGTGTTGTTGCACGCTATCTCATCAGGTGGCGTCCAGATTGAACTAGACATTGATCCGGAGGACAAGGTGAGTCGTAAGATGCTCGGGTTATACGACCATTGACTTCCTAGTGTCTGCAGATCACTCGGATCAAGGAGAAGGTTGAAGAACAGTCGGGCGTGCCACCACAACAACAAAGGTTGATCTTTGGTGGAAGACAGATGTGAGGCTCGTTCTAAATCCAACGTGGTCTCTTTCCTTAACATACGTCTAGGCCGGATGAGAAGACTGCTAAGGATTTCAATATTACAGCTGGATCAGTACTTCACCTCGTCCTTGCCCTGCGAGGCGGATTCTAAGCAGGTAACAAATGCTCGCTTGTATGAAACACATAGACATTGGGTCATAAACGCAACTCGAGGATGTAGGATGATGTACGTGTTAGACACAATTAATCTTCACTGCTTTCCTGCAACCCCTTTCTATTCGACCCCCACGGTGCAATCGTACATCCGAATCTTCCCTGAGAACCGCACTGATCAATTTAGGACTTATGTCTCGGGCCCACCAACGACATCTGCACCAGGGAGTAACCATCGAAAGGTGATACTTAATCTGATGCCTCTCTTGATCAGGTAGGGTCCATAGTTTTCGTTCTCGCTCTCAACGAGATCATGTGTCCTCCCTGGTATCCCATGCTTCCAATCATATCGCGCGTCTCTCGACATCACCAATATGCTCCTCTCCGGCAGGTATAAATCCCACTTCTCTCCCCTCCCTTCCTGTCTGCGTTTCTCAAAATCCCCGGTAGCATTCTCCACCTGCTCAAAGGACATGACACAACTTCCACACAGGCTGACCCCAATGATCCCATCATCGAATCTATTCAGCAAGTCCACATGAGGTGCAATACCTTCGCCTGGGCGATAGAGGTTCAGAATCGCCTGACGTGCACGAGGCGGTGCGCCCTTTGGCGGAAAGAGGTGATCGTGAAGATCGCCCGGAATCCAAGGTTTCAACAATGCAGCCAATCGGTGGAGCAGCTGGATCAAGATCGATGGTAGACCTTGACCTATCCTCGCGTCTGTATCTTCCTCTTCTCCGTCCACGGCTGTCATGGTACGTCCAAAGAGCATAATCTGATTGATGTCTCTGCCGTCGAAATACAGGTGCATGCATTCGTGTGCGACCTGTGTTGCCAGCTCTGGGGGAATGAAAACGGGTGGAATGAACAGTCCCGGAATAGGCGGTACACGCCGCATCGCCATGGGAATCGACACTGCGGAGGGTTCATCAAAGAGTGAATTCACACTGTCCGAGTCCGAATCCGAAGTCGAGGCGAGAGCCTTATTTGAGCTTGACGTACGAAAGGACATGGCTACAACAAACGTTGTACATCGTGATTGATGATCCTTGGGCAACATGCACTTACCCTCCACGGAACAAGGACACGTACCGTGATGTAATGGCATCAAGCCGTGGAAGGCAATTGGAGCGTTTGCTGCCTCGTTCTTCTTCGTGAGAACAAACACCCCCCGACGCCGCACAGTATCATAGGCAGAATTAGATATCTATTGACGAGACCCGTCATGTTGTATACAGTCCTGGATGCACGAGATAAATACAATATCGACGCATACGAGAGAAAGAAAAGCTGCGCGGCACGATAATGCTACATGGGGACATAAACAAGTCGGGTTAATCGAGGAAATTTACATGCTGTGTGCTGATAGAACAAATAGCCCAGGCCAACCCAGTGAAGAAAGACGAAGGGAGGCGAAGTTGGTCTGCAAGATAGAAAGTCATGCTAGTTGATTGATGTCTTGGTTCGAAATCCGTGAGCACAGATCTATGGCGAGTGCGGGCTCTGGTGCCGCAGGCATGCTCGTCCAAGAGGTATGCGTGTGACGTGCAAGATCACTCAAAGAAGGGAGCCTCGGTGGACCTTCAGTCGATCCTTCGCCTACATCAAGCTGCAAGCTGGACGAGAGGGATTCCGAGCGCGGCCGAGGCGGTGCTTCGAACGAGAGTGAAGTTAGGGAGGTGTGGTGTCTCACCCGGGCTTCGACGGGCATGGAAAGGTGGTGTTTCGATTTCATATGCTGATTCACATTATGAACGGGAAGCGACCGTCTGTTGTTGCACGTGAACTGCTGTTTTCTCTTCGAGAATGTGCTAGAACAAGGATAATTCCATGTAGGCGAGCAGATTTCTGATCAAAAATGAACTCACGCGGGTAGCAGCGGATCGGACGGCCTCGAATACCCGAGACGACAACAGGCAGACCAAAACGCCCGACGGTAAAAACCCCTCGCCTCCTCGGCCCAACCAAAGAATGAAAAAATGACGAATGCACAAAGAACATAGAACCATCTTGTTGATTCCAGTCCAATAGCTATAGAAGGTATGCTTTGCCAGACGACGGTTGGGAATTGAGGAATCTGAGAGAAGTCTGAGTGTATCCAGGTCCACGATTCGTATGGAATGGGCGCGCTACCCAACGCATTCTCGATGATGACGTAGAGGCTCAGTGGAACAGTAAAGATGATTTCCGCGCTACACAGTGCCA
>JBBPRD010000683.1:0-10935 GCA_038092855.1 Boletus piedmontensis | reverse complement strand
TCAGGCAGCACTTAGAGCACAAGGAGGCTATACCAAGTACTGATAATATCCAAATACCCTTGTTATTTGAAAAGTGAAAAAACCCTTTCCATGGTATTGCTGTTTTGAATTAATTATATCTCTCTGGTATATGGACCAAATCACATGACCTAGGAGGCAATATTGTAGCCAAGAGTATGTACGATCTATAACTCCACCAAAGCTAAGCATAATTCCCATGCTGTTTGGTGGTGCACAAAGTGCACCACATTCTAGGTTAGTATGGAAAGGGTTTTTGCAGTCACTGCAGTAGAACCTTGTATCATCATCTGTTCCTTTACTCCTCACCTAAGTGTGAGAATCCTATTGTATTAGAACCACAGGACAGCTAGAGAGAAGCTCCTGTTTTTCTCTGAATGCCTCCAAAAATGCATCCTTCATGAACATGTTCTTGTAGTACAGTGAGACACAAAAACTATTTATTGTGTCTGAAATCTTGGTTAGATTCATGAAAGTTGCAGGGAACCCAACAATGAAGTTAAGTTTCAACCTAACTGAGTTGTCAGTGCTGAGGCTCCAAGATCAGTTCAAGTCCAATTGCAGTTATCTTGTAATTAGTATCTCCATGTCCTCTCTGCTTTTCTTTCTCTTGAGAGTTGATCTGCAAATCAAGGCTATCATGCTTTTGAGAGGGCTTTCCAAAGACCTGGCATGTTCCTGTAGCTCTTCTAACAAGTACTGAGTTACCACCTTCAGACCATCCCTTAGTTGTTCAGAATCACTGAATTGATCTGAATCACATATCTTGGATAGAAGATCACTTTTTACTTGTGATATGCTGCTATTTCTTTCATATATGACTTTCCTGGTCTCCATGATGCTGTGGCTTGCTATGGTGATCAAGACTGGGAAGTCCTTTTCCTTCAGATACATCTGTTACTTTGTGTGGAGACTCCCTATTCCAAGAGTTACCTGATTGAAGCAAACCTAGAAGTGAAATTCATTAGAATGACAACTAGAATGAAATTGAAACTAAGATTAAAATGGAAATGGAAGTGGAAATGGAAGAGATTTATAAAGTGAAAACTCTTACCAGCTTATCCCAAAGCTCTGCATACATATACTCCAGAGATATCTTCAATTGCTTTTGAAGCAGAAACTGTCACAGGTCTTCCAAGATAAATAATATCCATAACAAATCTGCCATGCTCTGATCATGGAAAAGATATCTTTGGTTTCCATGGTATGTTAACTGATTTGCAAGTCCCATGTAAGATGAAGCCATGTGTGCTCTGAATACTCTTCTCTTACCTTGAATAGAAGATTTTTCCTAATTGAGCATGCTGGGCACAGAAATAGTCTCACCAATCTTGCCAAACTCTTTATCTCCTCTATGCTGAGACATTCTAAGATACTCCCTTTCCAATTATTCTAATCACAACAGAAAGCCAACTCACAGCCATCACCCCAATAGAAAACCATGTCTTCATTGTTATTACAGATACTATACCTCTGCAGAATCACTTTCAGCTGATAGATCTCAAAGTATTCTGGCATTGTTTGACCTTGAGTTCTACTCACCACCATTTGACCATCCCTCTGCCACTTCCCTATTCACCCCTTCTCCAAGTTCTCTGAAGATATAGTTCTCAAATCCCTTCTAACTGTGTTTTTCCCACTTTGAATTACTTGTCTCAAGCTTGAGGTTCCTGCCTTAAGTAACTATAGAGGCCTGTGTCTATACTCAGGTGGTTTTCAAGAGTATTTCTTCATGAGCACAAGCATTTAACTTGTAGAGGTCACTATTTTGGTAGACATGCTCCAAGCACCTAGTGTAACAATTTATATCAGCATTTCTAAGATAGAAGGGAATAACAGTCAAATCCCACTTGTTTCTCAATTGATAGATAGGTGATTTTAAAGGAATGTACAATTTTCAAATCATAACCAATGTGTTTATATACTCTCCACAGAAAAAGACTAGTACATTACTTGTATTTCAACACAAATGCAATTTGATCTGAAACTATGTAATCTGAATATGGTTGCATCCCAAACACTCTAGACTTCTGGGATGAATAATAAGAATGGTCAAAGCTAAACCTTAGGTAACCCTAATTCTGCTTCCAGACCCTTTGCCCCTTCCCTGCATAGTGACAACTCACTACCATCTAATCCTGAATTATAAATTATATACAGCCTGCTGCAGTTGATGGTGAGTTACACTACAATGGGTAGACATGCATGATCTATATGGTTAACTGTCAGGTATTGGTACAAGGGAAACTGATGGTCTCACTGTGTGCTATGGAAACACATGCTGTGTGCATAACTGGTAAGATGAAAAATGGACTTACATTCTGGCAAGATATTGGGTATGTCATTTGGGCCGAGATAACTGGGAGTAGCTCACAAGCATTCTGCCATGTGGCAATGATTTGGCCTAAGGGAAACCTAGCATGAGTTGAATCTAATTTATCACTCATATGTGCTCTTTTGAGTGTTAGAATATAAGTGAAGATAGGTGACAACTTTTTAACATTCCTATTTCTATTCTCTGACAATTCCAATTCCAACATTCTGAGATTTTGGAAGCACTGGTCTGGGGTGCAATCATCCTCTTGTCCAAAGTTCCCTCTTCTATCATTCTTCATCCTCACCTTGTCAGAAAAAATCTTCCCATGTCATCTGCCCTACTAAGCATATTACAATATCCATTTAACTCATATCTCACAAAGATACAAATGATGGTCTAGTAAACAAATATAACAAATATTATGTATGCATTCTAAAATGGTAACAAGTAGAAAATAGGCAGGGTTACATGGCCACATGGCAGTTATATTATATAAGGGATTGGATAAAGCATACAAGAGGTATGTTGCAGAGAAGAGTAGAAGAGTAGAATAGGAAGGACAAGGATAGGGCAGTAGGGTAGAATAGAATAGAAAGCCAGGGTTAGGGCAGGGAGAGGCAGAGAAGGGTAAGGTAAGGCAGGGGAATGAAGCAGGCAGGGAAAGGGATAGAATAGATAGAGACAGAGGATAGGGCAGATAATGTATGAAAAATTCAAGTCCTGGGCATGAGCAGAAAGACTGGGGTAGATAGTAGCAAGAGATTAACAGGTAGTGAAATTTTCCAAGATTCTCAAGGAACACAAGCAGAGAGATAGGGTAGATAGGACAGGGAGAAGGATAGGTAGGGTAGAATTGCCAAGGTACAGTTAGACACTAGTGCATGAACATTTCCAAGTCTCTTAGGGACACAAGTAGAAGAGTAGAGTTGATATGTCAATTTACATGTCAATTTCCCAGTTTCTCACATTATATAAGCCAGATGGAATAGACAGCAGTGCATAAACATTTTATGTTTCCTTAGGGGAAAAGAGTAGGTATATAGGGCAGATAGGATGGAGAAAATAGAGAAGATAGGGTAGAGCAGGTAGAATAGAGGGTAGGGTAGATAGAGCAGGGAAGTATGATAGATAAGGGAAAGGTTAGATGAGACAGGAGGATAGGATAGATAGAGTAGGGAGGTAGGGTGAGTAGGGTAGGGGGAAAGGTAGATAGGGCAGAGAAGTAGATTCTTCTTCATAAGTTCCTTTGGATCATGTTCATTAGCTGGTTGAGTGAACACAAGCAAGTCAGCAATAGATACGAAGAATAAAGATAGAGATAGGATCATGTGAGAGTAGATTTGGTGGTAGTGGATGTGGTTATAAAGAAGAATGAATGAAAGACACTTAGATGAAATGTGACTTGTGTATCTTATATCAGCATCACATGACTAAGGATAGTTAGTGTCTAAGTCTCCCTTGGATGTAGGAACCAGCAGTTCTCTACACTTGTAGATGTTATATTTCCAACTTTCCATTCATCCTTCTAGGTGTCCTCAAGTGTTGTTCAAGCATCTGTGGTCAACCCAGTAACCTACATCAAACTTGTTTCATGCATAATCAGGCTTTCAATCTGAAAAGAGTAAATTCTATTACTTCAAGTGGTTAGAATCTTTCAATATGTTAGGGCCAAATAACCCATAACATAATCTGCCATCTTCCAAATTTTCATAATTTTCTACCAAAAGACTAAGGAGATATTCATATTGTTCTCCAAAGCCTAGCTCTTTTACTATTGCTAAGTATATAGTTAAATAACATTGTATATGCTAAGTACATAGCTAAGTAGTAAGGGAGCAAGAAGTTCATAGAACCTTCTAGACTGCACAGTCTTGTATAACTTATTCTAACTCATACTGACTCATACTGACTTGAAATGACTTATATTAAATCTTATAAAAATTATGAAAATCTAACTTAGTATAATTCACAATTCTCTTGGCAATTTCCCCTATAAATTAGTAGAAAAGGAGAGCAGTTCATGCCATAAAAAATAATACATTCTCATTCTAAGAATACCACTCTAGTTAATTAGAGACCCAACAAAAAGTAAAAGGGACCATTAGGACCCAGCTTTTAGATTATCACCAGAGATATACCCTCATCCATTTGGAGATATTCTCCTTAAGCTACCAGAAGGGGCTCTGATTAGGAAACTACCATCTATATAGGACTGTTAGAATACCTTTGTTAGAAGTAAAAACACCTGTGTTATTAGTAGTGAGACTGGGAAAATAGGATACCTTTTGGGAGAAAACCCTAAATAGGGTAACAAAAGGAAAAAGATTCCCAACAAAGAGTATCATTAGTACCATCACTTGGTAACATCATTCCTATTCTGCCATGGAGAGTTTCCTGGATAGAGGGGGTCCCTGTCCATGGAGGGGGGTATATGGGGTCATAGAGAACCCTGGCCAGGAAGAGAGCAAGTAAGCACAGTGAGTTCCAGAGGGAACTCTCTTGGAAGAGAAGAAAGCTGGTCCAGGCATGAAAATTTGGGCTCTCTGGAGAGAAAGCTGGGCAATTATTTCAACTCATATCTCATGATAAAGGTACCAGGGGAAGCATGCTGCCACTAGGTCATAAAAGGAGTATACTGCCAATAGATACCAGCACATGAAAATTTCCAAGTCCCTCTAGGATGAATATTGCCAACAAACATTATGTAAGCAGGGCATAATTATATAAACTACCATGAAAAATTCCAACTCACTCTAGGCAATAAACAAACATGAACAAACATGATGTAAGCAGGGTATAATTATGTAAACTGCCAAAAAGAATAGTATAGTCAAATAAACATGACAAATATTATATAAGAATGGTAGATATAAACCTTGACAAACATGCTTAATATTATATAGCATCCAAAAATGGTAACAGATGGAAAATAGGCAAGGATGCACAGCCACATCTAAACTTTTATACAAGGGAAGTTGCCCTAGTGCCCTGCCAAGTGCAGCAAGTAGCACCAAAGGGGTTCCCTGCTAACAGAGAGGGAGGTAAGCATAGCAAGGGGGATCACCAGGGAGGTGAGCACAGCAAGGAGATGCTACTAAGTGCAGCAAGCAGTACCAAGGGAATCCTTTACCAAGTGCCTTTCTAAACTTCAAGTAAGAAAAGTTGCCAGGAATAAGTGTAGCAAGGGAGTGCTGCTGAAAATGCTTTTAAAGTTATGTATCTCTGGTGTGCTTGTGGCTGTGCATGCCACCTGCTGCTCATGACTATGCTTACTAGTTCATTTTTCCTTGGTGAAAATTCTTCCAATGTGACTATACTTGTGGCTGTGCTCATCACCACATACATATCTCAATAAAAATCAAATTAAGTAATCTGAAATGGTTAGGGAAATCTGCTACACTTCAGAAAAGTATTCTACTGCACTTGTAAATATCATTGGAGGGATGAACACAGCCACAGCCATGAACATGGGGTATATACATTTACTATTTCAGCATGGCAGACAAAGGGTTCCTGAATATCATCTAGCCATGGACTTTGAGTATCACTGCTACAGAGAAAAAGAACATAGTGTTTGTGTTGTATTTGTTGTTTGTACTGGTTGGTATTATCCCTGGGAATGTTCACAGAGGGTTGCACAGTGTTCAGAAGTGTTTTCTATGTGCATAGACTGTTCAGTTTTTAGTTTATATTGTATTTGTAGGTATTTACTACATGTTCATTTTGTGTTCATTTTGTGTTAATTGTTCATACTCCTCTGTACTCTCTCTCACAACATGCATTAGCTCATTCCCTTTCTCACATGATAGATGTACCAAGAGAAGTTTGAGTAAGGCAACTGGATCTTGTCCCTTCATGTTTACCAGAGCACTATTTCTGTCCCTCAATATCAATCCCTTGGTGCCAAGCAAATGCTTGTGGCTAAGACTATGGGCTTCCACAGGGTAAGATAGGCAGGCAAGTGTGCTGGTGCTGACAAGTTTCAATAGAGCAGTAGAAGATGAGGTGGAAGTGTCAGAGATGTGAATTTAAGTTGGCAATCACTTACCCACCTGTATTCCACTTACTGGACATACAACACAGCATATTAGTTTTCCCTATACCTCTTCCTTTTTCATCATTCATCCAACACCTTTGACCACCTGGATCTTACCCAATACATAGTGCTTCATATCCTGTGTATTGAATACCACCAGACTTTGAGTCTGGGGTATTTCTGCCTAAATGACTTTGTGTCACAGGGTTGCTGGCATTACTGTCAATTACCATTGTGTCAAGTGTTTCTCAACATCAATCTTGATCATATGGTAAGTCTAACCCCTTGCAAGTTATCCTTGTACTCACACTGCACAACCTTGTTCATTTCACATAGCTAACTGGTATTTTCTCCCTATTTCCCTTCTAGCAACTCAGGTTTCATACTTGATTGCTTATTGTCCCTTACTTCAAGTCTGTGCAGTCTCCAAGAATTCAGACCACAGTTACTGCCCTTCAAAGGTGGGCCTGAGCTGGGTCTGTACACCACTCCTTCAGGTTCACTCACACTATTTCCTAGTTTTCACTATTATTCTTCACCTCATCATACCAAATCACTCTCTTTCATCTTTGGATCCACAAGAGTGGCTCATTGAATGGTTGGAAAATCTTGTCAAATCTAATCCCCATTATGAATTGTCATGGTATGGGCCCTACAATGCCCTACTTTCACACTATTTCCCATATCAACAACAATTTCTTATCAAGTCACAACCTAGAATTAGGAGGTTATATGCTGAGGTTGCTAATCTCTCATTCTCATCCATTCAAGCAGAGTTTGTATGGTGATGAATGAGTGGATCTCAGTACCTGACATTTCTATCAGCTCTATAAGTGACCTTGTGATACATGGTGGATCCATCTTCATCCCTGATTTCATTGTCACAAAAGCTATAAAATTTACTTCCCATGACAAGCCACTCCTCCTGGTTGAAATCAAAGCTCATGATTATAACAAAAGAACAATACATAGAGACTCTTGCAGAGGAAATGGAGGATGGGACCAGCTTAATTGGATTGTTAACATGTAACACAGATGTGAGAATCTCTAAGCTTGATGGTCCTGGGTCTCTTGTGCAGAGTGATGATTTGATATATGATATCAATAGCGCTGATATCAGAAAGTCAGTTATATTCTCAGTAATGGGTGCAAAATGTTTGAACAGTGATAAGAAGTGTTTTATATGTTCACAAACCATTCTGCTATTGGTTTGTAGTGTATTTGCAGGTATTTGTGACATATTCTTTTGTGTTTGTTTTGTGTTTGTATTATATGGGTCTTGTACATTGCTCCATAGGGTATTCTACAGTGTTCAGGGAGTGGTTGCAACTGTGATTGAGGTTGTTTCTAAACTGTTCATGCTATGTTCTGATGTGTTCATTTTGTATTCATTATGTGTTCAGTTTGTGTTCATAGTTTACAGTGGTTGCTAGTTTGCTTATTAGTGCTTCTGAGCTGTCCATAGAGTTGCCTCAGAGTCATTAGGCTACATTATTGATCCAGTTGACTATATACCAACAAAACAATATGTATATATTAATTGATTCATGCAAGGGACTTCTGGCAGATGCTAAGTATGGTTTGAATCCTATGTATCTATGGATGGTATAGTTTATGCATCCCTGACAGCCATGCATGAAACCAAGTACTAAAAGTGTCCACAAATACTCCATATAGCCCAGTTGGTATCCCATTCAGCCATTGGCTCATAGTTAGAGTTCACTTGATCTTGTTAATGAAGTACAATGTTTGCCCATTCCACTGCATGATCCCAATGTCCATCTTGCAGAACAATGCAGTTAAGGGTATATCTATAACATGGAACCACTTCATGAGCACCAGTAACTCCCATATACCTAGCACAAATACCTTGAATTTGGCCATAGCTGCATTCCTCTCTGTGTTGTCTCCCAGTTTGCTTTGCCACATTTGTGGGGCCTTGGATTCCTATTCATATCATGCAGCCATGCACTGTTGGTTGGGATGGGGGGTAATTGTGGTTAGCTTGGTCAACACTTTTCTACAGGTCACCTACTCAAGCTGTTCCAATGTTCAATATGATGTTATGAGCATGCCTATCCAATGCAATGTATTGCTATCCCTGCAGATATAGATGACCTGGACAATTATCCTATTCATAATGAACACTCTCCATTCTCTGATGATTTCCAGAATAGGGATGTATTCTTGTGCTATCCATAGCTTCCCATTCTGACTGCTACCTCTCAGGTATGCAATGATCTGCTTTGCCCTATATCTTGGGAGGATGATACACTGGCCACAATTACTATTTGACTTTCTCAGCACTATGTCCTTAGGAATGGTATTGTCCATGAGCATCTTAAGCTTTGGCTGTACTAATCTTGAGTGTAGCCCATTGTATCATTGTGCAATGATTCCCAGCAATACATAGTTGGGATCCTTCCAGCCAGCCCTTTCTACCTGCTTTGGAGGCGGCCACACCATTATAGGGAATTGCTGTAGGTGATTCATGTTTGTTAGAAATGTGATAAGCTCAGAGGGGTTATTCCATTCATATATATCTCTGGTAACCTGGATATGTGCATATTGTATTAGTTTTCAACAATTAACAGACTCTGCTGTGATGCCATATACCTGTAGTTGATAGTGTAGTCAATTCCCCCTAGAATGCAGTAGTAATCAAGAAGGCTGGTGAGCTCTTCATTGAAGATATTTACTATGATTCTCTTGAACATGTACTAGTTCATGTATGACATGTTGAACAGCTGATAGCTATTGGGCCTGAATAGTGATATCTGAACTAATATTCATAGCTGTAGTATAATGGTTAGTGAGTGATCAAGGAATATGGTCCAATGATCCAGTCCTAGCTTACCCATTCAGATATTTTCACTTTCATTGACCCATTGTCTAATGGTATCTAAAGTGGCTCAGACAACCTGTCCTTGCATAAGAAAATGTGGTTTGGAATGGCCTTCTTCAGCTGGGTAAAGAGGATCTTCAGTATTGCACATGATAAATATGTGAGATTACAGTGACTTCAAAAACTATTGCAATAACTAACCCTAATGTGGTGTATGAAGCACATCACAAATGCCTGTGGGAATTACACTTAGCTGTGGTGAGACAAAATGGTATTATGTAGGGTATTGTCCATAGAGTATTCATAAACTATTTATTCTGTGGTTTAGAGTATATTGTATTATGGCATGCACACATTAGGAAACAATTAATGGACACCTTGTGAATGCTTAATGCAAGGTCTACATGGATATTGTGATTATATAATGGGTATTGAGATCTATATAAATGCCCTACCATAGGCAGATTTCAGTATATCTTATCATACCCCATGCCTTTCTCTACCACCCTGAAATATGCCAGACTACCCAGTAGCTCTCTCTTCCCCACTGTCATACCATTAATGGAGGAACTAGAGATCCATAGGCTATCATCCTTTGATATGTGATAGACTATATAAACATGTCTTCTTGTATGGTGCCAAATGCCTGAGAATTGCTTTATCCCACTCAACTATGCCACCCTTGTCTACTGTTTCGAGTGGGAGTTCTTCACAGGTACTCCTATGCACAGACAATGGCAACACTTTTCTCATGCCAAAGATTCTGGAGTTAATCCATGCAAAGCTCATATTTCTTTACAATGTTTTATACAAATACATTAATGGATTCAAGTATCTCATGGAGTATATGGAACAAGCTACACATATTTATGTAGTATTCTTCAACCTCTAAATGGTCAAGGAGTACTACATAGAAAGGCATGAGCTGGCAGCAGTTATACTCTGGCAACAGAAGTACCCATGCATGAATCTGTTCACCATTAATGTGATAACCCTAGGTAAGTAGTAGTACTAGTTGCATGCTATCTGTGCTTGCTCATAATATCCCATATACTCTTAGACTGAAAACAAGCAACTAGTCAATTTGGAAGGGAAAGGGATGGTAAAAGCATTCACTAGATTGAAACCACTGTGAAGAACATGAAGCTGATCAGGCTCACATGAAATACCTATACAGACTAGTATAACCATCTGTACCAAGTGATAGGTGAGGACAGAGCAGACAGATCATATGCTGGAGATATATAGTACTACAATATCTACCACTACCAATACCACCATAACATCAATACATACTAACTATCTTTCATACAGTGACCTCAAAAACCCTTTCCATGTTGGCTACCAATGCAGTGTATGAAGTGTACTGCCAGACAGTGTGGAAATTTCGCTTAGCTTTGGTGGAGTTATAAATGGTAGATACTCTTGGCTACAAGATTGCTCCCTAGGTCATGTGATTTGGTTCATAGGCTATAGAGATATAGTCAATTCAAAACAGTAATACCATGGAATGGGTTTTTGAGCTTTTGAATTGCTAAGTGGGATCTCAGTCATATTGTAGTATATTTGCCATTGTTTGTTAGTACAAACAGAGATACACATATAAATAGTATGTCTGAGTTTAAAAATGCTCCCACACTTCTTGATTCTCAACCACCATCATGGTTAGATCCCTTTCTCTTACTCAACAAAACACCATTCTCTCTTTGCTTCATTCTG
>JBBPRD010000682.1:0-10954 GCA_038092855.1 Boletus piedmontensis | reverse complement strand
CAGAACACTCTTTGGAGCAAAGTTTGGATATAGTGGAAGGGCTAACACCAGTTTGCTTGGCAATAGCTTCACCAGAGCAGCCAGCATCAAGCAATGAAAGGATAGAGCTTTGTTGAGCAAGCGAGAGGGATCTAACCATGATGGTGGTTGAGAATCAAGAAGTGTGTGAACTTTTTTAAACTCAGACATACTATCTATATGTATATCTTTGTTTGTACTAACAAACAATGGCAAATATCCAATGATTTGACTAAGATCCTAGTTATCAATTCAAAAGTGAAAAAACCCTTTCTATGGTATTGCTGTTTTGAATTGATCATATCTCTCTGGCATGTGGACCAAATCACATGACCTAGGGGGCAATATTGTAGCTGAGAGTATGTACTATTTATAACTCCACCAAAGCTAAGCATAATTCCCACGCTGTTTGGTGATGCACTTTGTGCACCACATTCTGGGTTAGTATGGAAAGGGTTTTTGGAGTCACTGTATTTATACTATCACTTATCCCCTAGGGTGGATAGTAAAGGCACCAAGTGGTGGTAATGAGAGTATTCTTTGTTGGGGATCTGTTCCCTTTTATTGCCCTATTTAGGGTTTTCTCTCAAAAGGTGTCCTATTTTTCTTATCTCACTTCTGGTGATACAAGTATTTTTACTCCTAACAAAGGAATATAGAAGTCCTATTTAATGCAGGAATTCCCTAATCTCAGTCCCTTCTGGTAGCTTGAGGAGAAGAACTCCAAGTGAGAATATATCTCTAGTGGTAACCATAAAAGATGCTCTTTTATGGCCTGAAACTGCTCTCCTTATATAAGTTTTTACAAAGGCTGTGCTAGCCAATCAGGAGCCTGGGCTGCTGCTTACAAAGCAGCTTATTAATTCCAAGAGAATGCTGAATCATGCTGAGTCATGCAAGGCTGTGCACTCTAGAAAGTTCTGAAGGCTTCTATTTTCTCATAGGCCAATTTGTGCCCAGGGATTAGTATGGGAATGCAGGGCTGTGCAAGGCTGTGCAGAGCTGTACATTCTAGAAGGTTCCAGGAACTTCTCTCTCCCTTACTACTTAGCTGTATACTTAGTATTTATAATTTTTATTTAGTTCTATAGTTAAAGATAATAATAAAACTAGACTTGGAGAAAATACCTATAGCTCCTTGGTCTTTTGGTAAAAAGGTTCTGGAATTTTTGGGGATGGTAGATCATATAAAGGGTCATCTAGCCCTAGAGTGTTGGAAGATTCTATTTGCTTCAAGTAGTAGAATTTATTATTTTCAGATAGGAAACTCTGATCATGCATGAAACTAGTTTGATACAGGTCACTAGTGTAATGACCACAGACTTGAGTGTGTGCTCAGGTCTGGAAAGTCTAAGTCATGCATGGAGTGCAAGGAGGTGAAGATGAAGTGTGAGTGGCCTGGAGATAAATGGCCAGAGAAGTGACAATGCAGAATGAAGGCAATGAAGATACCAGAGGCAGGGTCTAGTGACTCCAAGCAGAGGGAGAAGTGCAGGAGCTCATTGGAGGGGACTTCCAGCATTGTTTTGATACTTAGCAAGATTCACAATGCACTTATTCATCAGAACCAGCACCTCAATCTCCAGAATGAACTCCTGCAGGGGTTGGTGAAGCTCATGAAGCTGGAGGTCTACTGTGAGAAGTTGGAGTTGGAGCTGAAAAACAAAGAGAAGGAAGAAGTGAGGGCAAAGATGGAGGAACTGGAAAGGGAATCAGAGGAGAATGGGATGGGGTTGGAAGAGGTAGAGGAGTCAGAGGAGTCAGAGGGGGTTAAAAAGTAATAGTACTGTCTCCATTGTAGTATACAAAAATTGATCTGTTTTTTCACTTGATCAAACAGTGTGAAGTCCAGGTTTGTCTGGATAATGAAGATGGAAATGCTGTATGAGCTTAGAGGCATGACTCAGCTCTATAGCCAGTAGCCAGGATATTTCCTCCTCTGTTCCTTCATAACCAGACCAATGCACTAAGTAGAGTAGTTTGCAGTTGTGGTGTTGACAATCTATCTTGGAGTCAAGGATCTCAGAGATCTCATACTCCAGTTCTCCATCTACTTTGATTGGAGGTAGTGAGCTTTGTACACAATTGGGTATCATATTAGTGACTGCAGATTCTAGCTATGAAACATGGAAGATAGGGTGCATAGACTTCATAGAGTCCAGAAGTCAGAGGGTAAGGGAATAGGAGCCTGTCTAAGTGATGATAGTGTACAGCCCTAGATTCTTTTCACAAAGTTTCTTAGAGGGTCATGTAGAGTGGAAATACTTTGCCTTCATGAATACCAGATCTTTGACTTTGAAGTCCAGAGCAGGTGTTATGATACATACTTTTTCATTTTACTTTCCATGATCACATGACTTGTCATGTAATGACTACAATACTTAACAGACTACGAGTTATGGATCATGTGATGTTCTGACTCAGAGTAACATGGCTGCTGTGCGCCCTTCTCTGCAGAATGGCCCTGTTGAGATCTGCTGTGCGATCCCTGGGCATGTGTATTTAATCTCCATCGACCCTGAAGACCCTGAGGGTTCTTCTTCCCATGTTTATATTCTTATTCCCATGTTCATCTCTGCGTGCTTCTCTTCCATTCTTGATGTTCTTAGAAGCCACACTATGTACATGTTTATTTAATTACTGTTGATCCTTTATCTATTAGAGATAGTTATATTCACATGGCATATTGGTCCGTGCGCATCATGTACTAGTACAGTATATAAGTAGTGTCAATGAACACCCCAAAAACTTCAGTCAAGTTCTTGTCAGGATTCCCCTACTCTTCACTTGTCTCTAAGTCAGTATCTTGTGGTAATGACCTAGTCTTTATTAGGTTAGGGTTGCCAACATTAGAACTTGACTATTCTCGCTACCTCGTTATTACCCTCACTGAGTGCTGAGCACTTGTACCCCTTCCATGTTTCACAATGCCTATGAGCCAACGAGCTATTGGTCAATGGACTATCTCTTCTAGGCCAATGGGCCATTACAACTTTTAGACCAATGGGTCATATGATTTCTCCCCATGTTTTATGATGTATACACCAGTCTCCCTTAGGACAGAACTGAGCTGGTAGAATACCAGGCAAATATTTGTCTATATGGTTGTCCACCATCTAAATAAGGATAACATTGCTATTGGGCATAGTGCACTAGCCCCTGTTGTCCATTGAGTGCCTAACAGTCCATACCCTCGTTGATGCTACATGAGGCAGGTTCACAGAATACCTGTGATGTCCATAAAGTGATAACCCTCTCTTCCCAGTGTGGGGATGTGCTTAGTTTCATACATGTCAAGTGGGCTATTGCCTTGAACATTGTTAGCTCAGTGAAGTGAGACTGTCCTCCCAAGTTAGAGTTTTATTTTAGGCCAACAGGTCTTTACAATTTATGCGAGCTGGATCAGCAAAAGTAGCCAAAAGCCTCTATTTGTCAATATCTATTAGAGCCAATGGGCATCCCTTACACCAATGGGCGAACACATTTCTCTTAGCCAATGGGCCATACATTTTTCTCTCACAATAAATATGAATAACATTATCTTCACAATTTTATACATTTTCACCATCACAATTTTATTTATGGCTTACTGCATCTCATGATCAATCCCACGACTCCGCCCCATCAGTATTGAAATTCATAAGAAGGACTATTATATGGCCTTAGTATTCATGGACCTAGCAGAGAACTGGGAAGACCCTGAGGAAAACAATGACGATTGGGCAAGATGGGATAATGAAGATGGTTGGCAGGTACAGCCTATGGAAACACAGGAACCAATGTGGAATACTCTGGAATGGATCGACTGGATCTTTGCCCATGTTAATATGTAGACGATAGAACAAATCGCTAGCCAGTTTTTCTATAATAGGTTCCAAGAGAACTTTACAGCAGAACAAGGACATGTATACCCAGCTAATCCGGCAGAAGACCAACCCAAGGAGATCATTCCTATTACCGACAAATGGGAGCTAGACTCTTAAACCACAATACCTAGTCTTGATGACCCAGACAAAGAACAATTCCCATAACGGACTTTAACTCTTATATGTAGAGATAACTTTGGGATTACAGAACCAGGAAGTGGATTAGTAAAGAAGTACTAACAAGCTTATATGCATAGAGAGGCCCAGGACCTCATATACAGAAAACCCAAAAAGAGCAGCCTAAGTAATGGCCATAGGATGGGTATCAAAACCCAATACGTTATTTAGAAAACCCAGGAGGTCTATGTTACCTCCCAAGCATGAGGCTAAACTGCTTAATCAAGACAATCCAGGAGGTCTACACTTACCTCCTAAGTATGAGGATAAACTACTTTACAAAACCCAGGAGATTATTTATCAACAAAATCCATGAAATTTTTTTTCATCTTTTCCCAATCTCACCCTCAACATGCTTATGGTCCGAATCATCTGGAATCTGATTTGTAGGACAGGTATAGTATGTATATATATGATCTATTGAGATGAGTAGTGACAGGAGTCATCTATGAGTCAAGAGAGTCCTCCCAATGAAGTGACATAGGAACGGGAGTGACCTTAGGATCAACAGTTATCTATGGAATGGAGTTCAAAGGAACAAATGGAGTAATGACAACAGTCTTACAAAATGAAGTTCGAAAAGGACAAATTTTTCACTACAATATTTCCTTTTCTTCTTGCCTAGAAGACTACTTTATGGAGACATGCGGTGAATGAAACCGACCTCATACCTATTTCCATGAAGAAGAAATATCACATTTCCAGGGTCAAACTGCATATAGAAAGAATTACCAAGCCAACGGGCAGACAAAATTGGAACCTGCAGTACTGATGAATGAATATGACAAAGAAGAATCTTGTTTGAGACAAGACACCATCTAAACAGACTATCAAAGATGGCTAAGGAAGCCATTATGGACATTTTTATGCTTCAAATGTGCAAAAGGTGCAATCTATTTTTCTTTTTCTGTTATTTACATGTTTACCTTTCATCTTTAAGCCTTAGTCACCTAGAAGTCGACCCTTAGAATGGGCGTGATGTTACAATACATACTTTTTCATTTTATTTTCCATGATCACGTGACTTGTCATGTGATGACTATGATACTTAATGGACTACGACTTACAGATCACATGACATTCTGACTCAGAGTAACACAGCTGCTGTGTGCCCTTCTCTGCAAAATGGCCCTGTTGAGATCTACTATGCAATCCCTGGACACATGTATTTAATCTCTGTCAACCCTGAAGACCCTAAGGGTTCTTCTTCCCATATTTATATTCTTATTCCCACGTTCATCTCTGTGTACTTCTCTTCCATTCTTGATATTCTTAGAAGCCACACTCTGTACACATTTATTTAATTACCATTGATACTTTATCTATTAGAGGTAGTTACGTTCACACAGCATGTTGGTCTGTGTGTATCATGTACTAGTATATAAGTAGTGTCAATAAATGCCCCAAGAACTTCAGTCAAGTTCTTGTCAGAATTCCCCTACTCTTCACTTGTCTCTAAGTTAGTATCTTGTGGTAACGATCTAGTCTTTATTAGGTTAGGGTCATCAACAGCAGGCATCCACTTGGTGTCTGCTAGTCCTTGGTATTATGCTTGGGCTTGGGCCATCTCTTCACAGAGGAACTGGTAGAGGAAATCAAGATCTACAGAGTATTCCTGAGTATGGGCAGAGATAAGGTCACATTCTGGGTGGGTAGAGATATTCAGATAATAATCTTTATTGGTGAAAAATAAAGAGACTCTGGTAGTAGCACTTGGAGTGTTGTTATAAGTGAACTCCATGAGGGGAAGGAGTTTAGACCAGTTGTCTTGCTAGTAGTTACAATAGACTCAGAGGTACTGTTCTAGGGTCTGATTTATCTACTTAGTCTGACCATCTCCTTCCAGATAATATCTGGAAGTGAAGTGGAGATGGATGTTGAGAGCTTTTCTGAGAGAATAGAAAAAGTGTTGGTGACCCTAACCTAAGAAAGACTAGATTGTTACCACAAGATACTAACTTAGAGACAAGTGAAGAGTAGGGGAATCCTGACAAGAACTTGACTGAAGTTCTTGGGGTATTCATTGACACTACTTATATACTAGTACATGATGCACACGGACCAACATGCCATGTGAACGTAACTACCTCTAATAGATATAGTATCAACAGTAATTAAATAAGTGTATATATAGCGCGACTTCTAAGAAGATCAGAAATGGAAGAGAAGTGCATGGAGATGAATGTGGGAAGAAGAACCCTCAGGGTCTTCAGGGTCAATGGAGATTAAATACACATGCCGGGGATTACATAGCAGATCTCAACAGGGCCATTCTGCAGAGAAGGGCACATAGCAGCCGTGTTACTCTGAGTCAGAACGTCATGTGATTGTAACTCTTAGTCTGTTAGGTATCGTAGTCATCACATGACAAGTCATGTGATTGTGGAAAATAAAATGAAAAAGTACATATCATAACAAAAAGTGGGAGACAAACTCCGATCCATGGTCAGAGATGATGTGTAAGGGAACTCTATGTTTGGAAAAGACATGGAGGAGGAATAACTTGGTAAGC
The DNA here is from genome assembly GCA_038092855.1 of Boletus piedmontensis. Lineage (NCBI taxonomy): Eukaryota > Fungi > Basidiomycota > Agaricomycetes > Boletales > Boletaceae > Boletus > Boletus piedmontensis. Next base: position 4,381 of record JBBPRD010000682.1, on the reverse strand, counting down.
TCTGGAGAGGTGATGGTGTTGTGGGTAGGGATAAATACTGTATGTATTGTTTTGAGAGTCAATCCACAACTACTAAGATAGCTGTGAATCCAGAGGACTCTGGGAGTTGCTTAATGAAGTCCATGGATATGGAGTTCAATGGCTTCTCTGGGATGGGAAATTGTTTCAGTAACCCATAAAGGCAATAATGCAACCACAGGAGGTACAGGAGAGGATGTTATAGGAGTCTACAACTCCTTATGTTCATATCCCCTATTTTCAGGTACCTGCCAATGTCCATAAACACCCTCCATCATGTCCCACAAATGTACCATCCAATCCAAGGTGAGCAAAACCCCTTTTTATAGTTATCTGGTCCAGATTGTAATGTCTGGATTGTAGTGTCTGGATTGCTTGTCCATAGTCCAGATTGACCTGGACCATGTCTTTCTCTTTTGTCTCCATGTTTTTAATATACCATCTTTATTTCTTCTATCATATCAACACTTCTTGAGCTCAAATAGATCCTTTCCTTTCTTTTTCATTCACATTACTTGCATTGGGATTCCATAGCAACATAGTTACATTATATCCTAGATACATGGAGTCTTGGGAATGCCTGGACTATAAAAAGTGTGTACAAGATCTGAAATCTTATCTTGTACACTCAGCCTTGATCACCCATCTAAACTCTCTTGCCACTGTCAGTCTTGTCATTGTTGTCATTGGTCCTTGTCCTTGATCAACATATCTCATTACCTCATCATTGGTCCTCATCCTTGATTGACTTATTCTTCATTCCTTTGTATCCAGTTCTCATCCTTGACTGGATTGTATCACCCATTGTCATTTGCCTCAGACTACTTATTCTCAGTCCAACTTGTCATCTGGATTCAACCAGATTGGTATACTCTCCTGAAGCCACTTGTAGCTAACCCTCTCTCAAAAGGCTACCCTACCTACAGAACCCCTAAGGGACGAGCAATACTCACCTATCCTTTGACTTACCCCCTACAGATCTAGAACCTTTACTTATTTTACAACTGGAGCCCACCATGAGGGGTTCTATAGGGTCATTGAGAAGGATGCTCTGAGCTACACCTCAGTGTTAAGAAATTGAAGAACTTCTCTCTTGTTTTTGCAAGCTTCACATTTCTGATGACTCCGGACTTCTCATCCTGGTGACACCAGATCAAGTCCATCACAACACTATTGGATCCACAAATCCCCCATACATAACAAATCTGGCTTCTTTCCTAGAATCTCCCTTCATTCCAGGTGGCTTCATGTACTCCACACCTCCACAGAATCTTCTCTCACATATAGATCAATCTCCTTCACTCTTATCTTTAATGTCACTTGATTCAAGATCTGAAGGATCAGCTATCCATTCTTTCCCTCAGTCACAGTCTCTCTCTCCGTCATCCCCAGCACTATCTAAGCACACTTCATTGCTGTCATTGAACTTCCTCTTTAATATCACTAGCTATCCAGTTCCTTCCACATAGCTTATTTCCAGTCCAATTCTTTCCACTTTGTCATTGCTGTTGACCTTGTTGCCTTCACTGTTGTCTTCATTGTTGTTCCCATCCCCACCACTTTCACCAATCCATATCAGTCTGCCACCACCAATGGCCCACCAACAACCCATTGACCTGCAGCAAAATGATTGCATGCAAGATCAGGAGTATACTGTATATATGACACATGGTAGGTATTTGGGTCAAGGTTGGATGAAGTGGCAGGACTAGCACATAGCAGAGTATTGGCAGCACCAGCCATACTATCATCATTGGAATGGCTACCAGAGTCAATTCTACATCAGAATTGTCAGACTCAGTATCTGATGAGTCCATGTTATTAAAGGTAGGTATCTGGGCAGTGTCATTACTGTAGCAAGGTAGTTCAGAGAGTTGGACCAAGTATAAATGGGGTTTATGTATCTCAGTTGACCAGGCCATGCTTGGAGCAAAATCTTTGTTAGTGAAAATTTGTGGAATAAGCAGATGGATGTCACTGTTTTTCCATGTCTTGGTAATTGTGTCCATTGTGACCAACATTTCACATGCTTTCATACACTCACTAACAAATTCTTCTCTAGGAATCTCTTTGCCAGTCTCTATGAAGACCAAGTTGGACTCCTAGAGGCAACTCTGAAACTCCAGAGTTTGGGGCAGATGAGCATTCAGCTTTAGTTTATGTGCTGTGCCAAGTATCAGACTAGCTCATACTTCAGAGTGGAGGGAATATGGCTCAGAGGATGAATAGGATCAAGAGGGAATTCATATTGAGATCAGATTAGAGTCTGTATCTAAATCAATTACAAGCTAGTGTTATACATATTTTGGAGGGATTTATATACAGAGATGGAATTGGATTAGTAACAAAGGTATGGAGAGGATTTGTAAGTAATAGAGACAGATGTACATGAGAGGCCAGAGCTGTGTTCCTAAGTGAACACAGGGACAGAGAAATCTATGAGGCAAGACTAATACCAATTTAGAACAGATAGAATGGAGAGATATATGTGAGTGACTAAATACAAGTCTAGGGGTCAGAGTTGTGTTTCTGGGTGAGAATACATCAGAGTTCATGAATGGGAGGGTTGGAGGTAGGTCCAGAGGACCAGAGATACAGTATATGACAGTCTCATCAAAATATGTCTTGCAACACTTTGACCATACATGCTGCAGTGGACCAAATACACTAATATCAAGAGACTAAAGTTCATGGGTGGTATGTAAAGATAAGCAGAACAACTCAATGTTACTCACAACTGCAAGCTATCACATTTCCTTGGTAATGTGGGAGCCATGGCCATTATACTGTACTTGGGATATCTGCCATGAGAAATAAAGTATTTCTTAGATGATCTCTTCCATTCACCTCCCGGTTAATATCCCTTCTCATCCATGCTGTAGACATTCTCCCAGGGGATGCCCCATTCCTCTAGGATCTTCTTAAGTAGCTTGAAGTGATGCTCAACCATGGTGCAGTTGAGGCTTTGACAACATTTGGGATCAAGTGCTGACAGCTTACCAAGAGCAACATCAGGATGTCATAAGAGGAAGCCCCTTACCTATGTTCTGCAAGGCTTTATCCCACTGAGCACTTTGACTTTCTGCTGGATTGTGCACTGGCTGAGTGGGTGTCTTATGGAAGAGAGAAGCATAAGCCAATTAACAAGTACCAATTATGACTCAGCTGACAAAATTTGCTGGTGAACATGTGCTTTGTTGCTTGGCTGTGTGAGACCAAGAAAACATCTCCATAGGGTATGGTAGGAGACATTGTATTTGGCTGCTGCTGCTTGAAGGTTGGGATTAGAATCCCCAGATGCCCTAAGAGTATCACTGACATTCTGGATCTGCTTCTCCCTGTCAGCTGCAAGCTTCTGGGATTTTGTGTGGTAGACATTTGCACATGGCATTCAGGCCATCAGTGCTCTCAAATAATCCAAAGCTTGAGAAATGTAAATTTTGATGATCATGCTGACAAGCTGACATTAAGGTTTCATGTTCTGACTGATCTTGTCATGCTGGTGCTCTTATCTTGCCTCTGAGATCATCTTGCCAACTACAATGGATTCACAACCTATAGGACCTCAGAAAAATGTTCCAGACAGTCCAATGTACCTCTAGTACATCCAAAATAAAAACCCAGATTTTTAAACCCAATAGTTATCTTCCCCAAGTACCTGCAATGCTTACATTTGACTGTCTCTCATATCAGAGATATGATAGACTCATTGTGCATGCACCCCTCATCAAATAAAATTGATCAGCTTGTTGATTACACTTATACCAGCCAAGAAGTAACATAAGAAGTCTCCTGGATCATTGCTGCATATACTATAACACTGTTTGCACCTCTGTGTCAATTTGCAACTCCAGTGCAGTGATAGTATGGGCTGAGGAGAGTGCAGTGTTGTCGGAACTTGAACCGGCCGGCTGAGAGTGGACACCGAGACCGAAACCTCTATCGCAAGCGTTCCGATCAGAGTGTACCCAAAGTCCAGCCGGGCTCCTGGGTCACGGGTACATACAGAAGATGATGATGATACAAATTCCCCCTGCCCTGCCTTGCTTTCCTACCTGAGACACTCGACACGTGGCAACTTGATGTTGCAAACCGGGTTGCAGCTCTGTAACGCACTGACTGAGGTTCTTATGGCCGTCTCGCTCGGGTATAACTGCCCGGATGGGGCTTGCGTTCGATTCTTGGCACATATGGCTCGTATCTCAGTATGCAACTGAGAACTGTGTCCAACCAGCAACTGAGGCGTACCGACGTCGATGTTGAGCAGAGTTACGGAGGAAGCGGTGCCGCTGCGGCGAGTGTTCCGGCGGGGATCTGCCGGATCCACGCGTGTTTGGGGCAGTTATTGATTTGTAGCACTTGA
>JBBPRD010000681.1:0-10958 GCA_038092855.1 Boletus piedmontensis | reverse complement strand
TGAAGGAGCGAAACGAATGTCGGCAAGGTGTAGACCAGAGCATAACTGTGCGCGTTGTGCTCGCGGCTGGCATTTCAAGCCGAGCATCGTTTCTGCCATTACCAAATTAGGCAACCTAAAACCAGACCACTAATTCTCGATAATATTACCTTGCCCTTGCGGGTCCTACTCGTTAAACGAGATCCAGTAACAAGAGCCAGTTGATACCAAGCTAGAGTAGTACCACATCCCTCGGGATGTTTTACTACATTTCATTCCTCCGTCCCCCACCCTTACAAGCCAGTACGATACCCACCGAACCCATCCTCATCATGCCCCAGATATGCAACGATCTCCGAACGGAGTACCTCGACGACCCCATCGACATCTACTACGCCTGGTCTCTCCACGCACCACACCCCACCTCGCCCGTGATCACCAAGCCCACCAAACTCACTTCTTGGCGAACGAGCACCGCGTACAAAGAGATTCCCGTCCCGAGACCGCCGTATCTCGACGGCCGCAGTAAATGGACAGGCTCGGACGGGCCATTGTGGCGGCTCATCCTATCCTGTGGAATTACGCCAAACGATCAGGTCGTCGTGCTCGGCGAGACCGACACGACTGGAAACGCGCCGTTTGCGGTCATGTCCATGCCGGTGAGCTTTCCCCGTCGACAGGCCGCGGCGGGGAACAAGAAAACAGCGAAAGGTACAAAACAAGAACAGGTCGCGCGATCGTATTCCTTGTGTGTACCCCTCCAAGACCGTCCAATCGTGTTTGACATTACGGAGCAGACCTCCTTTGACCTCGACAAGGTACGTCTACCCCGCACATTACCTCGTTCACATCACGGCGTTTCGGTGGCACATTTTTGACGCTACTCACGGGGCAGCTCTAGAAAGTATGGGACAGTGGCATTGGACTCAGTTCCTGGCTCGTACAGCTCTTCTCTGGAAAAGGCGCAGAGACGAGAGGACCGCTATCTGATCTACGCGAATCGCTCTTCAGCACGGACGCTCGACATATCTTGGAGTTAGGTAGGCTAGGTCGCGTCACGTACAGCGCGAAAAGACACTTTCTTCCTTCTCGATCAGCTAACGGAGAGCCCATTGGTAGGTGCAGGCACGGGCATCGTCGCCATCACGCTCGCCATTTTGCGCTCGACGTTGGATCCCTCGGACCAGCCTGGCTCCATCGTGACCACGGATCTACGTGCGTGCTTACCACCCACTCAACCCATAATCCAATCCCACTCATTCACACTGACAGCCTCTGCGATACCCATCCTACGAGACAACATCACCTCCAACTACCCCCTGATGAGCAAATGCATTCCCGAAGCAGTTATCTTGGACTGGGAGCACGAGGAACTTCCACCGCAAGTTCAAGTTCAATTGGAGGCTGGACTGGAAGCTATCGTGTACGTGACTTCTCGTGCTCATTAACAGAGGGTTCGTCTGATCCTGATACGCTCGACGTAGCATGGCAGATGTCACCTACAACACAGCGTCCTTTTCTGCACTCATCGGAACGCTCTCACGACTCAATCAGCTGTGCAAACACAAACGGAATGGCCGTCCCCCTAGAGTCCTCATGGGCTACAAGGAACGACACCCCGACGAACGATCACTCTGGGATCGCGCCAAAGACATCGGCCTCCATTTCCAACAGGTCGCACAGGTCATCGGTGCAGGTGGAAACCCAGTCGAGATTTGGCTAGGATAATCAGATACGATAATGTGATGCGACGATAGGTATGTTGGTATACAATACACACTAATCTACTGGGAAAATAACTTCTGGTCGTAGTTAGTTGGAAATACAAACGATATGTGGAGTGCTAGAGGGGTGGTAGCGGTCGACGACATTGAGGACAGATATTCTATATACGACTCAGCCATCTCCCATCGATGACGAACCAGAGACCACTCACCTTGATAGCAAGCCACTTGTCAAGACAGTCCGTATGCTAGGAAGAAGTGGGTCACGTCAAATTACCCATCAAATAGACGAGTGACGCACGAACAAATGATGGCATGGCGCCAGACTATAACTCTTCCTTCCCCCGACTTTTTGTAGCAGACCGACAGCGACATGCTGTAGCGGCGTGGGGTCTTCTGCATGAATCGCTTCCATACAGATAGAACAATCGCCCAGGGACTGCTCTGGTGCCTCGGGATCCGAAACTGAGAGCGGTAATGGCGGGTGATAGTTGTATGTTTCCGTGGTAGCGAACTGGTTGGTAAGGAGAGTCAATATCTGCATGTGACTCCCAAAGTTACACAGATCCACATACACGTCGTGGGAGAAAGAACGTAGGTCCTAGTCGTTGTTGAAGGAGCACAACGACCACTTGGAAAACCACGAAAGCACATAGATAATATGCCCATCCTACCACATCAGAGCGGTCATCAACGGAAGAATTGAATAAACAATGAGGACGCACTCCGGGGTCCGACATCCAATACGTTCTTTGGACACGTCAAAAAGTCTAGTTCCGCAGTTAGCTTCGCTCAGCGCACGCTCAAACGAGAAATGCCTCACAGAGCGCAAAGTAGAGTCTGCAAATAGATGTTCCGATGATATATTCTGGGCTCAACGCGCTGGGTCGTCCCCGCTTGGCTGAGCGAATGATTTGTGGGAACCAAAACATGGAATACATGCTAGCGACGAAAAGGAGTGCGAGGGAGGGCGTGACGATCACGCGGATAATGAACGTGAGGAACAAGAACATTCCGAACCCTGATGCGAACACCGGTGGATTGGCCATCAGAGTTAGGAACGAGAAATGAACACATACAAATACGAGCTTGTGGGTCCGACCGGAAATGACGAATAACAAGCTGAAAGAAGGAAGGTCCAATGGGACGGGCAGGCGCCGTAGTTGGCAAGGGAAGTTGGATTTGAACTGCGTCAGTAGCTGGTGAAGGGGCACTCTGTGCAGGAGACGGAGTGCGCCGAGCCTGTTGGGCTGCTGCATCCTCTGGGGCCTGGACTTGGTTAATAAGAATCGCATGTTGCTGCATACCATACAGTAAGGTGAGCGCAGACCGAAAAACCAGACTCAATTAGCGCACTCACAGCCTCGAGAGCGAACAAAATGCAACCGAGGAACGCCGGAGCAACGAGAGACATGGACGGTCGGCCATTTGCCAAAATTGCAAAAGTGATGTGCCCAGCAAACGCCACGGCATCAACAATAGCTTGAGTTAGGAAAATCCATACCGACAGGCGTGTAAGCGCTGCAGGGCTATGTGCCCTGTCAATTTGGCGGGATAACAATGCCAGTAGTGCAAGATAGACGATGGCAGATACGCTAGCATCTAATAAGCAATATAAGAAATACATGACAAAGGTAGAACGAACAGACTCACAGTTTGTAACTTTGCGGAAGAACGACTGAGACCTACGCATGGTCATAAGAACTATCAACATAAATTTGTCGCCTTTCTTACCTCAGACCGTCCGCATTATGTAGGCGATAGAGTAACCCGCACTCTCGGCTAACAAGCATACCATTCAAACGCAGCGGTGGCCTTTTCATCGTCCACTTTCCGGTTGGCTTCTGAAGTTCATCTTCCAGGTCCTGCATGAGGTCCGCGGAAATGGAAGAAGGCTCGATCTGGGCATGAACCACAAACCCACATCTTGTTTCAGGATTACCACCTGTGGTGGGCATGGAAATTGGTGAATCACGCGACAAACAGTGTTTACAAACCTTGGGGCGATTCTTGGTCGACGACACCGGCGTCTATCATCTCCTTTATTTTGTTAATCCGGGAGAGTAGTTCTGGTTTGATAACGCGAGCCGTTTCATTTCGAACGTTTTCCGGGACGATAACGGGGAGGTGCCGAATGTCAATGTCACGCCTAACAAGGCGTAAGTAGAGGAATTCCAAATCAGCATTGAAACCGCCCCACCCGTTCGGTTCAGCAAACCCATAAATGGAGCCGTTTGAGAGGAAGTGGACGCCATCAAACTCCAGTCGCCTCTCATCCGCACGCGTTGGATCTGTAAAATCGAGCCTGCCCTAAAAATAACCCCTCAGAAACGGTGGGCTGGAATGTTTCGTGAAAGCATCTTACGTGAATCATGGCAATCCGCTCTGAAACGCCTTCCACGACTACGGGCGCATGGTCAACGACACTCCACGACAGGTTCGTCACCCGGGACCAATTCCAAGATCCCAAGTTACCACTGAGCTCGGTCATATTGGTATCCGACATGAAGGATTGCGCATATGACTTCCACGGAACGTTGGTCAACTCTAGGCTGGAAGGCGATATATTATAAAAGTCGAGAGAACCCCGTATGAATCCGGTCGTGTTCAAAAAGTAAGAGCCAGTGAGTGGATCCGGTCTTGACCAATATGGTACAACTGATTGTGCGAGCAAAGGGAGGACCGGCTGGCTCTCCGGCTACTTACGCATCAGCGTCATAACACACAGCTCGCATAAACGCCTACCAAAGTGAAATTAGAGCTCTCGCCAGCCATCCAGGCGGTAAAGTTTGATAGTTGATCGTTCATAACTTGTAATGTGTTCTGGTATTGACTCCGCGCGAGGTACTCGTCGCCGCTGTGGTTCGTGAGCATGAAGAGCATAAATATTATGAATAGAAAGGAGGGTATGGAACTCCGTTGTTGCTGCTGCTGCTGTATCCGTACGTCGTTGGGCGTGGTTGCATTTTCGTCATCACGCTCCATAGCATTGAAGGTGGTGGTACAGGGACGAGCCTGAGGCCTGAGAGACAGGCTGAGCATGTTGGCCAATCTGGGTCACATGACTCAGGTGGCCGCGACGGATAACGTTTTCTATCAACGACCACCATGGTTGAGGGATCTCCAGACAGTAAACGCTGGACCCACTTCCATTCAGCGTTGCAGCTTGCTATAAACAGGGCCGCACACAAATGGACGTGAGTGCACCGTCATCAGCCATCCCAACTTCGGTGCACTAGAACGCAACAGATACGAAGACTTTCAGGAGTGCTTTGCGCTATGGTGCAAGGAAGAGCCTCATGGCGCCGAGAGCATCTTTAACACGCTCTCGCGACATATGGAGGACCAGATACATGTATGTATCGCGAACCTCACTTTTGTATGAGCTGACGGTAAAGGTTTGTAGGCAAGTTGCGAGACGTTATTTAAAGACTTTAATGTCCGAGAGTATATCAACATTCTTCATGGCGTTGTCACCGACGCGCGTGCACGGAAGCAACGCGGTGAAACGGAAGGGATGGATATCTGGAAAGAGCACTTGGAGCCACGTGCTGCAGTTCGCTCCAGGACCGTCCCTATACTGGAGTCGGATGTAGAAAAGCTCAAGGCAACGTTACAAAGTGCAAGTCTTTCTGTTATCCATCATTGTTAAGTGTCGACTCACGTGATCAACAGCTCGAGGAGGAAAACCGAACAGCCTTCGAACAAATGAAGAGTAACTTCCAACGACACCGGGAAGTGGACGCGAAGACCGCCGAACTGTTGAAGATCTTTGATAATGTGCGTGTTGATGGGATGACATTGGTGCACTGTGCCCACATTTCATAGGTATATTCGAGTTGGAGCAAGCACCCACACGACGAGATCAGTCTTTGGGCTTTGCAAGCAGCGGAAAACCTACCCCCGTCCCAGCCTCCCTAAATTGTTGCTGCGATTCTATCATTACGGATAGCAAGCTGAGCATTCTCGCAGGTTTTGAAGATGAATGATAAGACTGAGATAGTGGCCGCTCAAGTTCTCTACCAAACTCACATCGCTTCTACAAATATCTACAGCTCACATTGTAGCCATTACTGGCACCGGTTCTAGATTCCTGCAAGCCAACCTCCGCGGCGTGGTCGGGGCAGATCAGTCATCTAGCTCGATCAGGATGCTATCTAACCCCACAAACGCAAAAGGTGGAAAGGTACACATCTCGTAGGATATCCTCTGGCTGAGCCTCGTCCGGTCTACCACATCTCTTGCTCATTGTTAGCTTCCTGCTTGAAACCAAAATATGTTTGCGATACCTGCTCGACCCTTCTTGATGATGATATTTCGGACACTAGTCCCTTCGAAGCGTGGAGATCGGCCGTTCTCCATGACACCATCCGCTTGCACCCTCAGATCTCAGAGACAGTACGTGAAGTTTTTTTATCGACTGAGCGGGTTCTGGCAGTGCGCAGCTCCCATACTCGTTGGTTAATGTCCGACGGATTATATTGTTCGCAGCCGCCTAACGTAGGACGTATGCTTGAGACGTTGGACTTGAATAAGGAGAGACCCGGTCGACTATCAAGGCTCCATCATGAATTTACTGTCCTCGCCACGGTCCGACTGCAACCGATTTATATGTACTAAATCCTGCCAAGAAGGCGAACCAAGTCTACCTTAGGGGGTGCCGAACCCCTTACACTCACATCCAGAGTCTAACTAGTACTTTTTACGTAGTATGTCAAATAGCGACTTCACCTTTGGGATGATACCCTGGTGGAAGGAGCGACCATTCCCCTTCGTCTCTGCGGCCTTTCTTGGGGAAGTAGGATAGACGGGTGTGCTGTTATCCCCATGCTCGGGCTCAGGTTCTGAATCTTCAGACTCAGACTGAGCCACTTTTCCTTTAATGAAGTACCACCACCCCGGAATCGGTCGTACAGTGTCACTTGTGCCCTCGGGGAGAATCACCGTCTTCACCGTAGAAGAGATGTAGGAACCAATCAACCCTGCGACGAACATCGTGTCGAATGATTTCCCATTGTCGTCAAGCTTGACGTCAACATGTGCGTACCCGCACGGAACCTTGCTACCATCGATCCGGAAATAGGGAAAGCCATCCAGTGTAAGATGTGGCATGGACCCCGGGCGAAGATATCCTGAAGCAAGGTCGGACGAGCTGAGATGCAAAGCATCTCTCGCACCTTTGATGTTCTCATTAAACGCATTGCCTTGCCATCGTCCCTGTTCGTCAAACACACAGAATGCGGTAATCCACCCAGAGAGCCAAGTTGGCCCACTTCCGTCCCCGCTGAAATGAGCAACCTTGTTCCAAAAGTCCAGATTCGTTGGAGAGGTTGGATCGTCGTAGGCTCCGACGAAGCGGGATATAATGGATCGAAGGAGGTGGTACCATGCAATGGTTTGGACCTCGTACTTTTTTAGGCGCTCCAGACGATGGAGGATATCCTCCCAGTCTCTCTTCTCCTTCCAGCGTTACTTTGGGGATCCGCGCATCAGAGAAAATACATATGAGAAGTACTCTTTCATTGTCCCCATCATCACAATCGCCGATGTCGCACTGTCAGTAGATGTGGTGGTCGTAAAACTCGGCATGATCCAGTCTCGTAAGGACTTGTCGACGATATGGCCTTGCATGAGCTCCGTCATCTGGCGTGCCATATCGGCAGCGTCCATACTGTAGCGATTTCCTTGTGATCTGATCACGAGTTTTCGCTTCCCTTTGTGGGCAACAAAAACGCTGCGAAGAGCCTCTGCATTGCCGTTGACGAAGAGACAGAATTGTGTCAAGATTGCAAGCCAGACGTCGTCAGGACGGATGATGAGTGCGTGATGTCTGTTGTATGCTTCGATCGCGGTGTCGACGAATCCATTGCTTTGAGGAATGATATCCTGCATTGCATCGGAATGTCGAGGGAGAGATGAATGAAGGAGCTCGACGCATATCTGGCTCTGTTCCTGTGCAACAGCACGTAATGAGCGAAAGGCGGGTCCTCTCTCGGGTGAACCGTAAGCCCATCATTCCCCCCGAATGACTCGGGAGTGCGAGATGTAGGACAGAATGATATTGAGTTAGTTGACAGTGGCTCCTATGTATGATGATATATAAGAATGGCCAACGAACCAACTCGAGTGTACGCTTACTCTCTGCTTAATGTCACCTAGGATTGGATCCATTGAACAATAAACGATACTTTGTGGTGGTGGTGGTGGTGGAGAAGGGGAGTTCTGCTGTGTGTTCTATGATTTACAGCCGCAGACCACGAGGGCAGCTAGACCAAGCAGGCGTCACATGACGTCCAGACAAAGAAACCACAGATTAAATGACTCATATACAACAAGTTGAAAAGAAAGCCGACGGGCCGAATTCTGTAATGGCAGTGTGTATCGTTCAACGACTCTACCATGGAGCGCAGACGGTAGAAAGAAAGAAAATTATGTAAGGATTGACTTCAACCCTTATAAGTGAGTATCCGAAGATGAATTTGATCAAAAACAAAGTAGCAGCAACTCGTTTCGATCGAGTGACCTCGGGGTTATGAGCCCCGCGCGCTTCCTCTGCGCCATGCTGCTGTGATTGTCAGACGTGACAGCTGCTATGTGACATAACATGTCTCTGAATGACAACATGGATTGCCTACTCTCTTTCCGAGTCAAACCTGCCCCCCATCTGCGTTGAGTCGTCGTGACGGCTCACTGATCTATTCACACATCAGTAATTTGTTCGCGGCCTTATCCGCAGTTGGCACACTTGGCACACCAAGCAAAAGTGCCGGAAGGGAAAAAAGTTGTAAAAGGGACGACCAAGACGTGACTAAGACATTTTTACTCCAGTGGGATGCTTTTTCTCCAGTGCATCCAGGGTTTTCACAAGTCACACTTTGCAAAGTGGAAAAAGTAGAAAAAGTAATCCAATTACAATGCTTTCTGTCACAGTAGAATATAGTGCAAGCTCTGAGTCATGACACCTCTGATATCTGCAATGGCCTGAACTTGCTGATGGCATATGATGGGTCTGTAGTCATTGAATGGATCTGTGGCACTGGCATCACAGTTAGAGCCTAAGACACAATTTCGAAGGAGTGATGATCTGCAAACTTATTGACATAGAAGGATCTGAATGCGTCATATGAATGATGTGGCTTTATATTGAGTGGAATGGGGTGAGGGCCATAGATGGGTATGAGATGTGCTGCATGGTAAATCAAGTCGATGTGGATAATCGCATAGTTGGGTGTGCTGTTGGGAAGAGTGCCTGGGTGAATGATCCACATTCCAGTGAGCTTGTCAGGCTCCTTGCCATCTTTATCAAACCAGTGTATAGCTGCACATGGATAAGTGATGCCTTTATAGATGAAGGAGAAAAAACAGAAAACATGGGCAATCTCGTACCCATGCATCCCGTCCACATCCACATCTGTTCCAACGAATACACAGTCATAGCATGGGCTGTCACCCCTCCACATTGGACAGCATCGGATGTATTCCTTATGCATCCCACCAGTCCCACACAAGTCGCTGGGTGCATAAAATCAGGATGATGCAGAATTAAACACAGAGACTGGCCCATCATGGCAAGGAAGTTCAAATTGTGGAACAGCCATAATGTTATGCAGATCATCGGGGTTCAAGTGCTCAAATAGAAAGCATCAGAGGAGGATTATGAAGTCAGGAATGGCGAGTTCTATGGCCAATGTGTGCACAGTCCTAGCACATTTAGATTCTATGTAGTCATGTCAGTAAAAACAACACCATAAATGATAGATACACAAGAACATACATCGATTTCACGATAGCTCAATATCTGCTGCAAGGATGGTTGCACTATGGTCTGCTTCTCCATCCTTGTTGTCAGCTGCAACACTTGCAGAGGGGCGGTTTAAAATTCCCTGTGTGGTGCCATCTGTGGGGGTAGTGCCAGGGTTGTTGGTGGATGCAGAGGATGGGGCCATTTGAGCTTTAATGGTTGGAAATCAGCTATTGAGTCACTTATGTACATCTAATAAACCACATACCTATCAAGTTGAGGGCGCTTGATAGACATGTTCCATTGAGCATGCCACAACTGGCAAAGTTGGTCCACGCAGCTGAGAGCTTGTCAAGTTGCTGATTGGTAACAAGAATCTGACCGAGAGCCTTGTGCTTGTTTGACCAGCGGTATGGTTTCTTTACTGCAGTGATATGCTTATTCTCCATTATCGATGAGCAAAGCCCATTTGGTGCACCAAAGAGCCGGATTAGCTCAGGGTAGTGCTTAATGGAATGCTGGCAGGGAAGTGAAAATGTTGGAGCGACACCAGTCCTCTTGAAAACCTCCTGGTAATGGTGGAAATGTTGGATGGAATCACTGATACTGCTCAATGCAGAGTTTGTAATGACATTCCGCTGGACAAGATAATAAAATTCTGTGAAAGCACAGAAAGTGTGTACAATGTCATCGGGGACATAGTCTTCTATTGCCACAATGTAAACCTTATGGATTCAGTTATGACAAATTAAAAAAATATCCATGGAGAGGTGGACGAACCTTTATCAGTGCCTTGGAATCATTACCGGTCCACTGTTTGAACCCCTGACCCTGTGGGAAGTGATGGAGGCCAGTAAAAGGTGCTATGGCAGCAATACTATTGTGGAATGTTCAATAACAGCAGCAGAAAGGAGTAATAATACATACCATCTATTGATGTCATCCATGATGTGCTCTGCTTGACATGTTGATTCTGAAGTCAGTAGAATGTATTTCTCTACCCAATTGACCAGATGATCTTTAAAAGTTCCCTTGATGACTTGGTGGAGTAGATCCAGGGTGATAAGTTCGTGTATGTCAGCACGAGGGAAGTCATTCATGAACGGCTAGAAAGATACTAAATTAGTTTCACCATATGAATGAAATAGTGATGGGAGATGCATACAACAAGGTTGCCGACAATACCAAATTCATTCCACATTTGATCTAATGTAGCATTCTGAAACAATGTCTCAGTCAACCGCTGACATTGGTTTATAGCATCTGGGTCTGAATCGAGTGCACCATGTATTGTGGTACAGCTGAAACATTAATGTTAGTGTCCGCTGTGTTACGAACGCTACTTTTCTTTTCTTTTCTTTTCCTTTTCTCACGATCACGTGACGTCCACGTGACTACGATTATCTAACGCTTAGATCACGTGACATCCCGATGGGATCTACGGCACGGTATCCGTACACGTGTATTTAATCTCCGTCGACCCTGAAGACCCTGTGGGTTCTTCTTCCATTTCT
>JBBPRD010000680.1:0-10960 GCA_038092855.1 Boletus piedmontensis | reverse complement strand
TGGCCATCTGAAGGAATATGTTTATTATCATGTGTAGAGAGTCATTCTCTATATCCTGGTGCATGGGCAATAATGAGTTAGTCACAAGATGGTGCTTGATAAGTGCTTAGCTCTTGTGTCAATGAATAAAATCTATATAGAGAGAGAGAATAAAACAGAGAATGTAGATAGATCACAGTTACTGCATCTTCTTGTGATTGCCTTGGCACAGCTCCAGATATAATTGCAGCCAAGTATTCTAGTTGCCCTGGGTCTTATCCTTGTATAGCTCTAGGGAAACTTTCATTATATCCAGAGCCAGCTCTATCTAGAGCTAAGCATTGTGTCTATTGTGCCATAATCAATCCCTTGACTTGATATAACAAAGACAAAGAAAGCTACCATGCTTATAAAGAAGCTCTGTATGCTGTTTATCAGCTATAGTGCACACAAGGATCTTTTGGTCACAGATTATGCATGGATAGTACACAAGGCCTTGCAAAAGTCATGGTTCACAGCATGGCATAGAACAAGATTCAAGGCAACCAGAATGCACAACTCCAGTCATATCTGGAGCTGTGTCAAGGAAACTAAAAAAATATAGCACATTGTATCACTTGCTCTCTCAGAAGGTCTTGGACTTGGCTTTGGTAAAGAAGCAGTACCTTAGGTGCTGCAGAAGGTACAGGAGCTGCTGGATAGACTTTAGGGACATGTCTAAAGAGTTAACCTCAGAGCAGGTATGTACCAATGGCCTTTGAAAGAGAGTACCTCCATTATGGAGAAGCTGCAAGATACAATCAAGACATCCCAAGCCTTGATCAGAGAGGAACAGGTGGTCAAGATGATGGATCTGACAAAGATTATAGAATTGATTTTGTAGTATCCCATTCATTAGCATATTGTGTTTTCTATATATATAACAAATTGTGTATATCAGAAAAAGAACATGAAACCACATTAAAGGAAAAGCTCTCTAAAAGAGCATACAAAAGCATTTCAAGAGTGTAGCCACAAACTAATATATATATATAAGCCTAGTTGTAGAGCATACTGAGAGATAAGAGCACATTCAAAAAACACAAGAAAAAGTGCAGTTAAAGAGTATGGTAAAAGCATGGAAGTGGTGGAGCAAAAATGTAAACATAATAACCAAGAGTATAGTGTGACACTCTTGCTATATCTGGCCATGCTCCCATCATACCACACTTTTGTAGACTTTTTGGACTATACCTCTAGTATACCTTTGATATACTCTTCCACCATGCTCTTTCTACACTCTCTGATCACACTGGCAGCCAAGAAGAGTAAGCAAGACCTTCAGCAGGCACTAAATACCATCTCACATCTTGTTCATTCCAGACAAGGCCAAGTCATGTGAATTCATCAAGAATAGCAATAAGGAGGCAGAGCATGTGTCCATCAATGTAAGCTCCTTCAAGGCCATCTCTTCAGGTAAGCCACTCTACAATGGCACAATCTAGTGCTAGTTTGTGCTGCTCACCACCCATAACAGGGATTGAGAGTCACAACCCAGGTCTGACTCTGACTTCAACTCTGACTCTGAACCTGGTTCCTTATCTGAGAAGGAGCCCATCTAGCATCATAATAAATGTATAATTAATAAGGCAGGACAAGGAAGCCTGGATGTGAGAGAAGAGGCACATGTTCATCTGGATAGTGAGGATGTGGACATGACAGACAGTATGCACCTTCATACACAGAGACCCATAGCTCATACTGCAAACCTCACAGCCATAGACGAGTTTATCTGGAAAGGTTATCAAGAGATGATCACCGAGGAAGATGGTAATATTCTCAAGAGCATGCCTGCTCTCCTTGGTCTCCTCTATCTTGCTGCCACCCATACAAGAGCCAAATATCCAAACCATCCCAGGGCTCAAGAAGTGATCCATTTTATCTCCCATACCTCAGCACTGTCTCACATGGCAGACATACATGACCAAGTGTTGAAATCCAGAGGAGTCCAAGGTGGTCTCAAGTACATCAAGACATTCCAGGCCTTGATCAAAGAGGGACAGGCAGACAAGACAATAGACCTCACAAAGATTGTAGAGTTGATCTTGTAGCATACCATGTCTTCTGTACATGTAACCAATGATATAACACTATGGTATGACACTTTTGTATGTCTGGTATACCTCTGGTATACCCTTTCACCATGCTCTTTGACCACACTTTCTCCTTTAACTATACTCTCCAGCATACCCATGACTCTATAGAGCAAAAGCTTGCACTAAATTTTGCTCAGAGCACATGCAAGCAAGAAGCATGCTTATATAAGCAATGAATAACCCATAAAAGCTCTTGGACCATGAGCATATTTCAAAGAGCACATCTTGATCTCAGTTCTATACCTTCCAGTCTTGTACATAGCCAAACAAGTACAAATATCCCTGTCTGTAGCACCTGTAGCACAATCTAGCACTCTCTTTTGCCATGGCATCCATCTCTCTTACACAGGCCAGTCATTCCATATTTATTTCAAAGATTTCTATTCTGGCTTTCTCACAAAGAACAACAGAATCCAGTCTTTGACAAGGAAAGATCAAAGGTTTCCAGCATCCATCTCACAGAGACAAGAATATCAGACTCATATCTATTCACAGGCTGCCAAGAAAATGCTCTTTGAGCATCTCAATGTCATCAATGCCCTGGTGGACAACATGATGATCAAACACTTGGGCTTGGTGGGAGACAACAAGATCTCACCAGCACTCAAAGAGGCCTTTGAGGTCTTCTTGCCAGTTAGTCTCTTTTTTGCAAAAGTCCTGGAACAATCACTGATCAAACCTCTTAGGCTAAATGTGACCAGTCAGTTAGACAGATTGTATGTTTCTTGGGCAGCAATAAGATGCCCAGCTGGCTGGCCATTGCTCTAGAATAATATTCTAATGTAAAAGACTATGAGGTAACAACAGAAGAGGAATGTGAACACTATTGAAATGAGCTGACTCCAGAAGGCCTAAGCAGCAAAGTAATCAATGGCAGCTTTCACAAGCTAAGCCTGGTTAATAATGTGTCAGCAATGAAAGCAACAGAGAAAGGCAAGTACCCCCTCCTCTCTCTTCTAATGGTCACAAGTGCACAAGCTGTTACTAGACTGTGCTAACCCAACTTGAATTACATTCACTTATCTATCATGGAATATACTGATCATGGAACAGATGAATCCCAACACTCTGATCTAGATGATATTGAAATAGCCTCTAGCTAGAGTGTTACTCCTACAAGAAACAGAGGTGAGTATCAATAGAAGTTGCACATCTATTCAATGATAGCTGTCCTCACAGAGCCTATAGACATGGCCAAGGATGAGGATAAGAATGAGGATAATGACAATAATAAAGATAAAGATAAAGATAAAGATAATAATGAGAATAAGGATGAATCCATGCAAAATGTATATCATAGGAAACAATCTGGTGGGTGGAAAGAGAGGTGATCACAAGCAATGGATAACTGACAAAATGTATCTGTAGTATAAATAGGCCTATATAGCTACAACAAATATCAATTCTAATTATCACTCCCCACCTCATAAGACCCATATTCACATACATGCCTGGATTGATGCAACCATTATGAGATCTATATTGGTCAGCAATGGACATGACTAACTCTTCCATAGCCATCTGTGCAATCACAGCAACACAGGATCTATTCAAGGATACCATACTATCACAACAACCTTCCAAGGAATAGCTAATGGAGATCATCACATTGTATGCAGGACTTTAAACACAGAGATCCAAGGTGATGACTGCCTTCAAGCTGGCAGAAGTTTATCAAGACAAGCCAATATGGATCAAGAAGGAGGATTATAAGCTATATAATAGCATGTGATTCAAAGAGTTTGAGCAGAAGAAGGGAACAAAGTCCTAGTAAACACACAGAGGGAGAGATATGTATCAGGAATAAAGAATAGAGATAATGCTATGTAAGCAAGTCAGGAACAACCTATCATTTAAACTCCATGTTACAAGCATACATAAGCTATCAATCATCTCTTAGTCTTGTACCATTACCTTCCCATTTCAAATAAGAAATAAACAAGCACAAATACTTCTATAATTGCATAACCTGTCAATAGACTACACCATGGCACAATTATCCAACCAGGTCTACTTTTTCTGCTTTTTCTTTCTCAGCCCATATTGACATCACAGTCATGCATTGACAACAACCTGGCTTTCTGGTCCTGTTATGCATAATCAGAGCCTGATCAGCCTTGACAAGGATAGAGTAAAGACCAATAGGGTTTATTTCTACTATAAATCTAGGCAGCCAAAGACATGCTGTCTGAGCATTTGAAAGTAATCAATGTGTTGGTTGATTAAGTCATAACAAATAACCTGGGTCTAACAGGAGATGACAAGATCATACCCAAACTCAAAGGGGACTTTGATGCATTCTTGCAAGCAAGTCCCACATGTATACTCATTCATCAAAGGTAAATCTGACAAGTCACAATATAGTTTTGGAATATAGGCCCTACATGACCAGTTCACACATCAAGTCATGTGATCACTAGGTATCAGAAGAATTCCCATGTGGCTAATGCTGAAGCTAACCAGTATTCTAATCTGAAAGGCTATATAGTGGCAACACAAGGAGAGTATGACATATACTGGAATGAATTCCTCCAAGAAGGACCAAGCAACAATGCAACAATGAGCAGTAGTTTCAACTAGCTAAGCATAGACAATTTATTAAACAGTACATTGGTGATGGCTGGTATGAAATGTCACTGTCTTGTGCTGATCATAACCTCCCATTACAATATAGCTTCTGGCATAGGCTTATTGCAAAGCAGCTCAGACAGAGTTCCCTTGTAGATCACAGTGATGGCATTTGATATCTTTGAACAAGTGATCCCTAACAACCTGCCCAGCATTCAAGACAAGGACATTGTGGTGCCAACAAGCCAACTAAGTGATAAACTTAGATTTATAATATTATTGTTTATATAATTTCTACATATGGACACAATCATCTAATATTATATATATTTGCAATAAAGCAAACTAAATGTTTCCCAGGATCCCTGACACCTCCCTCTGGGAAATTCCTAACCAAAAGATATCTCTTAGATCCAACTGTAAAACAGAAAAGATGGCTATCTTGCAGATATACACTTATTGGCCTATCTTGTCCATAATACCCAGATAGTATTCCAAGAAAGCTGTAATGTATCAAAGAGATTATATAAGAAAAAAATTCAAATGTTAGTATACGCGTCCATCCAACACCTGAAAAAGATCACTTTAGTCATCTATCTAAGAATATCTCTTAGATCTATATCTCTTTCTCTAATTTAGATCTAAGAGATATCTTTGGCTAGGAATTCCCCACAGGGAATGTCAGGGACCCTAGAAGACTTTTAGTATGCATTATTGCAAATATATATTAGATTACATAATTATGTCCATATTTAGAAATTACATAAAATAAATATCTGACTAACATTGTTAAATATTATAAATATAATGTCACACAATACTGCTTACATAAGATTATATAATTGTATCCATATTTGGAAATTTCATAAAATAAAAATCTAATGTTACAAATCTAATATCATCTCATGCAGCTTAGGCAATGTTAATATTATATAGTCTGATTTATATTTTGAGATATTTCAAATGCAATACTAGCTAATAATTAAGAATATTACATAATCAGAACAAAAGTGTTATACTGTACTTGATATAAGCATAATAGATTATATTAGATATCTTAATTATATATGTATTATGATAATAATTTACTATTAACTATTATTGTGCTTTTTCCAGTATTTTTGTGTCCTTTGTCATGAGACAAGTTTAATATAAATGCAAATATACATCTTGTGGTAAATATATACAGTATGTCTCTTGATATCCACATCTGCATAGTATGATATAGAGGGAATATGGGACAAAATGCACAGATACAGTATAAGAGATTCATGAACAGATATATTAGTATATACTATATAGTGAGTCTGCTGACCTAGAAATATTATAGAATATATTAAGATATTGTCTGATTTCTTAGTATACTATATTCTATGACTATTATATTCCATAACTTCAACTCTCTGGATATATTTTCAAGTTCATATTTATAAACTCTGGTATGTTCTTGCCCAATATCTAACTCCATTTCCCTAGAGCTATCTTAAGTATTTATATATCTATTCATTCTGTACTTTTCATTTCTCTATCTATATCTGTATCAGTTTTGCCTTGTATATACTTCCATCCCTGTGCTTGCTTGGACCTCTATCTATTTCTTTTACAAATCTGTTACTAATTCTGATTATTAATCTGACTCCATCTCCATATATAAACTCTTTCTATTCTCTGTACAAAGTCAAAGTCAACTTGTAATTGACTTAGATATGGTCTTCTTTAAATTCAATTCTACTTGCTTTCTCTGAATCTATCTTTGCTCTTCTAAAATACAGCATGTTCCAATATTAACAATGACTAGTAAAGAATGTAAAATGCAAAAAATACATGAAATTGACAAAAGAATACTAATGTATAGCATCAAATACTCATAGGATTATTACATCTCTAATTAAGATATCTAATATAATCTATTATTCTTATGTCAAGTATAACACTGTTGTTCTGATTATGTAATATTATTAATCATTAGCTAGTATTACATTTGGAGTATCTCAAAATATAAATCAGATTACATAATATTAACATTGCCTAAGTAGAATTATATGATATTATATTTATAATATTAAATTTTTGATTCATATAATTTCCAAATATGGACATGATTATGTAATCTAATATATGTGCAATAAGATACACTAAAAGATTTCCCAGAATCTCTGACATTCCCTCTAGTGAATTCCTAGCTAAAAGGTATCCCTTAGGTCCAACCATCAATAGGGAAAGATAGATCTAAGAGGTATCCCTAGGTAGGTGACTGAAGTGCACAATCAATATCAATCCAGTAATTAGTGTCATCTTTTACCCACACATAATAGTTGGTGGATGTAATATTGCACCATACATGCCCAGCAATCTCAATATGCAGTGACTAAGTCTCACTGGCAGCACAATGGTTCTTGAGGCTTAGGAAGCTCTTGGCATTACAGCAATTGTCCTCTGTGACAAGCTGATTCCATGTGCAAGTCCCCCTTAGAGCTGTGGTAGCCTGGCATCTCTGTGATAACTATCACTATGATAAGAGCTGTCTTGGGATATGTGTTGATTTCCCTTCTTAACTTTTCCCACAAGATATCTTGATTCTAAAAGAAAGCATGCTCAACAAGAAGGGAGATTTCTGGGCTTTGAGGGTCTGTCAAGGATATGAGAAGAAGGCTAAAATCAGGAATGGCCATAAATCTATCTTTTAGTGATTGAAATAAAAGATTTATTTCAATTTTAATATAGAGTATGTTATAATGTCATCTGGACTACCTTTTTCTTTTCTCTTATCCTACCTACTCACTATGCACTTTGACTTCTCTCTCTATGCATTCCTTTGCTTGACTTAACAATTAGTATAGTTATTTGTCATTCACACTTCTATGCTTACATTTCCTTCTTTCACATTCTGTCACATTCTTCTGCTTTATAAGCCTTCTGATTACTAATTGTTCTCTTCATTTCCATTCCATTCTATCAATTAGTAATCTTTATTTCCCACTGTTATGATTTGTCCTTTTTCCTTATTGGTTACTCTTTTTTCTTGTACAACCACCTATGCTAACCCTTGTCATCTATGAGACCATGCAATTGAACACTCCCATAGCTCAATTATTCTTTTCTTTTATTCTTACCTCTTCTTCAGAGTTCCATGATGTTCCACACTGACTAAGCTTTCCATTACTTTCTATAACCTTCCACAGCTTAGTCAGATTCATTTCTTCACTTTATATAAACCTCACAGTAGCCTACTGTGTTCCTCACATTAGACCTACTTGAATCTAATCTCATTGTTTCTTTCCTCCCTGTGAGTCTCCATTCTACTCTTGAGTGAATGTTACCCTTGAAATCTCCAGGCCCCTTATTACAACCAGCCTTGTCATTGTTGAGTCTTCACTTGAACCCTTGACCCTACCAGGGTATTACTTTGTCCTGTTAGTCAATCTTAGACTCTTTGACCTTATCAAGCCATAGCTTGATTCCTTGTCCTACCTTTCAAGTCTACACTTGCCTTTACCTGAGTCAGGTGTAACACCCACTATGTATAAGAACCCAGTTGTCTACCTTGTATTTCCCAAGTTAGACCTACTTAATCTATCCCCTCTTCTTTGACCTGACTTCCTTGGAGCCCTTGTTCTACTCTTGAGTAAACACCTGTCCTTGAACTCTTTGTCTCCATATTGCTTACTGTAGTACTGAATTCCTCTTCACTTCACATAGCTAATTACTATATTGAACCCTTGACTCTAGTGGATACTCTCTAGGACTTGATCTTGACATTTGAGTCTACATCTATCTCTATCCAAGGTAGTTATAATAGAGTGTATATAAGGCAAGCATAGACTTGAAAAGTCTGATGGAGTTCCAAGCAGTGGCTTGGCAAGGTCAAAGAGTTCAAGTGGTAGCTCAACAAGATTCAAGCAAAGGCTTGATAATGACAGGGCCTGAGATAGAGGGCCTGGAGGTAACTAGGGTAGAATTCACTCTAGAGAAGAACAAGGACTTGCAGAGGAAAGAGAACAAGGAAGTTAGATTTGAGTAGGTCTAATGTGAGGAACATGGTAGGCTACTGCAAGGTTTATATAGAGTTGAAAGAATGAGTCTGACTAAGCTCTGGAAGGTCATAGAAGATAACAGAAAGCTTAGTCAGTGAACATGTGTGGAATGTGGTAGAATCATATAGAACCAAGAAAAGAGAAAGAATAACTGGGTCATAGGAGTGTTCAAATATATGACCACATAGATGACTAGGGTTTGCATAGGTAGTGACATGGTGAACAGAACAAGATATGAAAGAAAAAGAGGAATGTAACAGTATACCTATTGTATGGGAGACCATATATTGTATTGCAGACACAATCCCTGAAGTTGGTTAGAGGCATTTCATAGATGGATCATGGCATCTCCATAATACAAAAAATGTGGTTGAAAAAGCTGTAGGTCAATCTATTACTGGAAATAAATTTCATATAAACTACACTGCTATACTTGCTTCTCTTGTTCTTCTCTAGAAGAACATTTCTTGCATGAGATACACAACCATGATGTATTCTTTGGGACAATGGTCTTAAAGATATGGTAACCATAATGTTCATGATGAGTTAGAGAAATGGATTTCTTAACAACTCAATATATCTTACCTTGACTATATCTATAGTACATATAGTACTTATCTGGTTATGGCCAGGACCAAAGCAATTGTGTGATAAAAGGTGATTCACTGTGGTTTTGAATTGGACTTCAAGGAATGTGCTTCAGCTGGATTTAATCCAATACACCACAAAATATATATACTAGATTTTAAAGCATCTGATGCTAAGGACTTTGGCAGAAGCTATACTACACTCTCTGAAGCTTTATCTATCTTATCCAGGTTAACCTATGAGAGAGAGATGGGTAGAGGTGGCCTGTTACAATTCCTTTTGTTCTTTCTCTTGATCTTGATCTCTGACCCTTGATCTTGTAACATTTACTATGCTTTCCCTTGTTATCTATGAGGCTGCATGATTGAACACTCCTACCATCCATTTATTTTCCTTCATGCTTACTCAGATGTTCTTTACATTTCCATCATATTCCATGCACATTTATTGACTAAGCTCTCTCTTATATTCCACAAGCTTCTACAGCTTAGTCAGCCTCATATTCCAGTACATATAAATATTACATAGTCTATCTTGTCTCTCAAGTTAGATCTACTCACATCTTACTTCTGTTCTCCTGTTTTCTCTGTGAGTCTTCACTCTCCTCTTGAGCAAGCACTGTCCTAGTAACCTAGTCCCTAGATTGTCATCCATTTTCAATCTCCACCTTGTCCTACTGAGCATAGCAACCTTTGTCCTTATCTCAGGGCTGCCTTAGTAACCTTATTGCTGTATATCTTCCATAGCCTCTTTGTTGAGCTCTTTACTCAACCCTTAAACTCTTGACCCTAGGAATACCATAAGCTCTTGTCTCAGCCTTTTGAGTCTACACTCATTTCTACCCAGGCCAAGCATAATAGTGAAATAAACAATGGTACACACTCTGGGCTATCTATTGGTACTTGGACCATGTGATTTAGTCCTGGGAAAGTAGAGATATGGCTTTTTCAAAATAGCAACTACATTGGAATAGTTTTATCATTTTTAATTATCATAAGGATATTTGATACTGTATATATTAGTACTTGATGTATTCCCCTTTGGCTTTAAGCACTACCTCAACCCTCCTAGGCATGCCCCCAATCAATCCCTGACACACCTTAGCTGATATCTTATTCCATTCCTTCTAAGTTCTTTATAGCTTGTCTATTTCCTTAGAGGGCTCTTTATATATACATAGTCTGCCAGCTTTCTTTTGAGGTAAATCCAGACATGTTCTATGGGATTGAGATCAGGGGATTGGGAAGACCATACCATGTTTCTGAATTCCTGCTCTCCCAGCCATTCCTTAACTTTCTCACAAGTATACAGTGACCTTAAAAACCCTTTCCATATTGGCCACCAATGCAGTGTATGAAGTGTACTGCCAGACAGCGTGGGAATTTTGCTTAGCTTTGGTGGAGTTATAAATAGTACATACTCTTGGCTACAAGATCGCTCCCTAGGTCATGTGATTTGGTTCACAGGCTATAGAGATATAGTCAATTTAAAACAGTGATACCATGGAAAGGGTTTTTGAGCTTTTGAATTGCTAAGTGGGATCTTAGTCATATTGTAGTATAATTGCCATTGTTTGTTAGTACAAACAAAGATACACATACAAATAGTACGTCTGAGTTTAAAAAAGCTCCCACACTTCTTGATTCTCAACCACCA
>JBBPRD010000679.1:0-10966 GCA_038092855.1 Boletus piedmontensis | reverse complement strand
TGATGACCGGAGGCGGGAGTCCATTTTCTCGTCCACCTTGACCACGAGACCAACACGCAGTCTGGTGCGGGTAGGGCAGGACGTGTGCGGAATGGTCCGTTATCTCAATCTTGTATACGCATAACCTGGCAGTCCCTGAAATCTCGAACTAAGTCTGATTTGGCAAGTCGGGGAACTCTCCACGATAAGTAGTTAGGGGGGGGAGGTCTTCCGTTCCGCATGTCTGTTTCAGCTGAAAATCGTTTTTCCCGCTGGAGAACTGAGCAGGCCCCAGGGGCAGCAGTCACGATGCCGCCAACTGCTCATCGCAACGTCTGGGAAGATCTCTGACCCACTGCTAAGCCATATTCACCTTTAATAATGGTGGAAGAGCGGCGTGAAATTTTCAATTCACAAACGGGTGTTACATGATCGTGGCAATGGCTTTATCTCTGAGGCCCGGCTCATATCACTTACCACTGCCGGACGTGACTCTCTTGGCACTGCTGCTTCTTAGCGGCGAGATCTGCTAACTTCCTGTCTTTCTCTAGTTTCAACTTATCCTTGGCTGCTCTCTTCTTGGAAACCAACCTCTTCCGTTCTGTCGTTATCTCGTAATCAAGCCTGTTGACCCCTGAGAGACTTCTTTTCAACTAAGCTGAAGTTATCTGGGTTCTCTCAATCGAGTGAAACAGGGGGATTAGCAATGACACAGGGAATGTGAAGATGGTTCTTTGAAGTTGAATGGAGCATGGGGGAATGGAGCAGAATGACTCATCGACGACTTTGCGAGCGATTCCAAAAAATATTTCTTGACCCCTTGAAGGTGAGGCCTGATAGTCCGGGGGTATCTGCATAGGTGGATGTGGAGGGAGTGAGCAACATGCCCATCGGGAGAACACATTCGGGACCTCTGATCATGATCATGTCGATACCCTCAGGAGCGATAAAAGTGCCCCTTGCCCCCTTCACGATGCTTGATGTGAGAAGACGAGTATAACTAGTAGCAGCACTCAGCCGGCGAGCTCGAATAATGGACCTATAAATCCACAAATTCTTCAGTAGAACCTACGAGGAAACATCATCAACATGCCAATTACCGGGGTTGACGGCGTCGATATTCTCAAGGGCTTCACTACCAGGGTTCACAATGAGAAGAATCGCGGCTGATCAATGCGTCCCTCGCCACCAAGGAGTTCCTTCATGATCTCCCAAACTTACTGTGGTACGAGGCGCAGAACAAGCACGCACCGTGCTGGACGTACCCTCGGAACAGAACTGGCGATGTCGTATATGGATACTTCCTTATCCCAGATGCTCTCATCATCGGCTGGTCAAGACAAAGACAGACTCAGATATTCTCGGTCCCTTCTGCAGCTTGGTGAAGTCGTTCTTAATGACAACGAAACCGGTCTCCATGAAGAAATCAACTTGTTCAACTGTTCGGATATGTGTTAGTGCACCGCTAGGGCCATAACATGAAATAGCGAACATGTCGAATGTTTAAAGTGTTGCTGAGCCATCCTATATGAAAGGTCGTCAATCAACGAGCAAGTGGGCGAAACTAGAAGATGCGGGCCATGATGCTAGAGGGGCCAGGGTATGTGCCGTTACATGTAATGCAGAGTGCAGCGGATTCTCGGGGGTCAGACGCTTAGTAGTCAGGTGAATCACAAGTTCACAAAGTCAGGAATGCAATTTTGATGATGGCATGATGGGTCAAAAAAGTATGTCACCGCCATCCCAATAACCGTAGTCTCTGGAGAGCGGGGTCCACCCTCAGTAAGCACCGCAAGAGGGGCTGCGCACGTTAAGGACATGCAGTTTTAGGAGGAGCAATCAAACGGATGTAAGTGTTCTACACCGGATACAACAGTGGATGGGTGTTATGATACCGGGCGAAGTATTAATTGACTGCACTCATGCCGTGTACCTAGAGGACCACGGGAAGCACTGCAGCCAGGTCGAGGACGAGTGAACAAAATAAATAACCAGGTTGGAGCATACTTACCGACTTGAGTCTCGAAGATGTCATAATTGGTGCAGATACTAAATCAACTAATCTGCTTCAAACCAGAGTCCATGAATGGATCTCCGAAGTCTGACCAGCAAAGAGAAGAGTAAATTGAGGAAAGAAGAGTATACTTCAACGTCCTCGAGACTGACCTTGCCTCAGTTGCTCCACCAAAGACAAATCAATGAGCTCCTCTTTGTCCCGGCGGGAGGTGTAATCCCCCCTCGACTGGAATGTGTTGCCTCCAAGACCGGCACCTCTACCGGTCAAGTGGCCAGCCTGCCCCTCAATGACCACTCCCCTTGAGCCACTTGTGGAACCAAAAGCGTCCTCTCGTCTCCTTGATTTCGGATCTCGACGTTGTGGGCCTTCGGAGGAAGACCCTCCGGGAAGACGACGCTTCGAGGAACCCGATGTCGAAGTGAATGGGGATGAAATATTGCTGAGCAAACGTGTGTCGGCAGGGATTAAGATTTGCTGTTGATCACGATTCGAAAACTGAAAGTCATCCGGGGGTGGTGATCCAGATGTGTCGGTGGATACGGGGGAGCCAGGATCGGGTGAATTCATGGTAAGGATTGTTCGACGGGGTTGGCGTGTCTTGGTCAAAATCTTGAACTTTGTCCCCGTTCAGCTGGTATTTGATCACGTGCTTGCTGTGTAACAATTGAGTATGCACTGACGAGTCACAGTAACTACTACAGTGTTCGACTGGAGGGACATTGACGACGCCCAGCTTACATGAACTTACTCTCACAGGGAGCGCACTCGATGCGCATCATCGCGCTTCCCCTTGCCAGGGTCAAAGTGGCTCGGAATGCCAATAAAAAACCGTCCCCCAATTTCAACGCGAACACTATGCTGGTTTTTTATCATTTCGACCTGATTTCGCCGCTTGATGGGCGCGATGGTGACCCCTCGTGGCACAAAAAAGTGCTGAAGAGTGTGATGAACAAAGCTGCGGATCTCTGGACTAGTCTGGGGAAAGCACCGAAAGACAGCTGGAAGGTGGGCATGTTCCTGTCAAAGGTTGTGAGAAGGGCCATTCACACGACGCAGCTATGGACTTATGAATTAGGCGAACGCATAGCTGATCGAATAGATTTTGAGGAGTTGGCACTCAGAAATGTTGATCCATCCTTGGGGCCCACAGTTCCCGTCATCGGGACCAGTAAGCCAGTCAACGATGTTAGGGAAAATGGAAATCAACTTTTACATTCACTCCCCAAAGTATGGATGTTTCTTCTATTCCAGCCTGGTGTTGTAAATTCAGCGATCATTTCTGCACGTAGATCCCACTCATCTACCCCCCTTCTTTATATCCCGCTTGCCTGACGGTTGGAGAAGATCATGCTTTGCATCCACCTCTCGGTCACCTGCAGACAATTTTGGCGGATCGTGGACCACGTCATCGGAGGGGGTTTTATTTATGGATGCTCATCGCTCCCTTCACTGTTCCAATGACTTTGATACGTATGTACTATCTATTCTGCATGGATATTTATTTCTCACCTTTCCTTGTATGTACAGCGCTGATACCCAATTTACCTCTTTTTTTCTGTGTCTGGAGGTCGTGGTCACACTACAGAGGTCAGCTTGTTTCGTGCTCTTTCCTGCAATGTACTATCTTAATGCATCGCCTCTCCCCTAATTTTCTGGTGGTCTGCGACACAGCTTATAGATCTTCACAATATCTGTCTTCTCTCCTAGACCACGGGTTGATTGAGCCAGATCCAAGCTTAGAGCTCGATAAACTATATGCGTCATTCGCTCCCTCAGGAATATCTAAAAACGTCCCACCACCTACTCCAGCATCGAGGTCCTCGGAAAAAAAATCAACAACCGGAAATGTCGCTGATGATAGTGGATCAGAGGCCGCATTTCGAGCGGGGGCACCCCAATCTGAGTGTATCCTTCTTACTCGCAAGGCGATGCCTCATATTCTCAAGACGTTTCGTCTTCCTGAATCCACAACAGTAAACATGTGCCGCGCCATGGACCAGGCATGTGGACGCCTAGGGGCATCGGCGTCATCCGACCCTTCATAAAGGCGCCGTGTTAAAAATGTGTCATCGCTGTCGTGAGTAATAGCCCAGTGATCATTCGCTTTCTCTATTTGATATGATTTTTCAATGATTGTGATCACCCAGTTGTAGCCAATGATATCGAGTCGATTGCACACCCGTGTTCTTCGACCTCGAAGCCCTCCAAGAACCTACTCACATCAGGAAATTTGGATGTCAGGAACCTCCACTCTCTGGCCATTGTGATAGCAACCCGAGCTTGTCGATAAGTCCTTTAAGCTAGATCCGTGCATCCCACGCATCCCGCGGCAATCGTTCGACCGGGACCGATGCTTTAAAGCGTTTGATCACTTTCCAATTCTGCTTTTGCAGCTGGACCCGCCTTCTATCGGAGCAAGGGAGTGACAAACCTGTTATCTTTCTCCTTGCACGCTCGAAATGTAGCTGAGACATTACTGTAATCACCTAACAGTTTGGGTATCCTCAGTCTTGCACATTTTCAGTCACAGGCAATGAAATCTTTGTCCAATGACAAAGTAGACGAACCCACGCGACTCCCACATGCGACAATCCGATCCAGAGTCGCCCTCAAAGTCCACTCTCTCCTGACCACAAAACGTAAGATTAGTATGACACAGGTAAGTCATCGGATCCAAAACTTCACCTTGGCCACGTACCTATGGCGTTCTATTCGGATCGGTTTCTTGTCCTCCCCCTTCAGATCGATCATCCGACGGCTCGGCTAGGCGTCGACAGCTGCATCATACCGTAGTTGTCATACTGGAACGCTGAAACAATACGCCATTCTATCATAAATTCTCAGCCTTCCTCGTGTTTGCTCATCTCGTTCGTTCACCATGATCTCTGGCTCTGTGGTAGCGTGCCTGGTTGCCCTCGCTCTCGCATGTACCTTGTTCAAGCGTTACACCCGCCCATCCTTGCCCAAGATCCGGGGACCCAAGCCATCCTCGTTCCTCCTTGGTAGGCCTCTCTTTTTGTGCCCGCTCGTCACATTGTTGACGTCGTCCAGGAAACTTGCTCGAGCTGTTCCAACGCCCGGTCGGCCTAACTGACTTTGAATGGCAACGCCTCTATGGGGACGTCGTTCGTTTCAAGACTATCTTTGGGGCAAGTTCGATCGATCACAAGTGTCGTACTAGTATCTAACTCTGTTGGATTTTAGGTGGACCAACTGCTGCTCGCCGATCCAAAAGCATTCCAATGGATATTCAATACCGAGGCTTACTCGTATCCGAAACAACCCAACCTCCGCGTTATTTCCCGACTGATCAATGGAAAAGGATTAATTTGGGCCGACGGTAATTCCGAGTACCTGATGTTGGATATCTTATAACCGTTTGGTAGGCGAGGATCATAAGCGACAGAGGAAGATCCTCCTTCCGGGATTTAGCGTACCGGAATCAAAAGCCTTCTTGAGCATCTTCAGGGGATGTGCTGAAGCTGTAAGTTCATGCATAAATTCTCGCTTGCCTTTTTGCTGGTCTTACCTGCGACGTAGATGTGCGCGAAATGGGTGGAGGCCATTGGGAGCAGTAGTGACCAGAGAGTCGTCCTCAATATTCCTACTTGGCTCTCCCGTGGAACACTGGATGTCATTGGCCAAGGTACGTCTCTATTCCCACGTGATGAGAATGAATCCTCCAACTTCCCTCCAGCTGCATTCGATGTTCAATTTGACTCCATCCACAATGATGAACATCCCTTGTTTAGGAAGTATAACAACATGATGTCAGTTTTCTCGCGAATTACCCTCTCTTCGGACTGTAACGTGACTTTGTGTTGTTCCCAGGAGCGACGTTTTCGGATCTCCCTCTGCAAAACAGGTCTTCATAACGGCCGCTTCCAAGTATATTCCGTTAGGGATACTCGAGTGGACGGCTGATCATGGATCAAACCCTCGGCTTAAACGCGCACGCGAGGCGAAACATGCGGTCACGGAAGTAGCAAAGGAAATGGTGCGGGAGAAAACCGAGACCCTATTAGCAGGAGGTGGAGGTCGGGACATCTTCACCTTGCTTGGTATGCGATGTTAAGCATCGCTATCGACGTTACTGACTATCTCGCAGTCAAGTCCAACATGGACACAGAGGCAAAAAATAAGATGTCAGAGGAGGAGGTATTATCTCAGATGCGGTACGCAGCATGGTTTGATCTTTTCCTTGTGATCGCCCGCCTGACGACACGATCAGTACGATTCTGTTTGCGGGACACGAAACGACGTCCAACTCGTTGAGCTGGCTCCTCTTAGAGCTTGCGCGGCATCCGAAGATGCAGTCTAGACTCCGCGCCGAGATCCGAGCGACAGAGGCTGTTATCCGGGCACGCGGTGATACACAGTTCACGATGGCAGATTTTGATGCGATGCCTTATACAACGGCAATGATCAAGGTACATAATCCGCTACCCCATGTCGCGCACTGCTTTGATTCATTCTCGAGTAGGAGGGATTACGGTATCACCCTGTGGTGCCTCACGCCCAACGTGTTGCTGATAAAGATGACATTATCCCACTTTCCCGCCCGATTACCACGGAGTCTGGTGAAGTGATGACTGAAATAGCCGTCCCAAAAGGAACTCGGATAGTGGCGTCAATCGCTGCGTACAATCGGTCAGCTGTCCACCTTTTATTTTATATAAGTGTCGCATCGCTTATCATTGCTGATATCCTACAGTATCCCAGAGCTATGGGGCGATGATGCACACCAGTTCAACCCTGACCGATGGTTGGACGGTCTGGCAAATGGAAAGAAGGCCGTGTCCATTGGGGTCTATGCAAACTTGTAAGGCATGCTTGCGCATTAATCGAGGATCCATTCCAATACCCTTTTCTTTTACAGGATGACGTTCTTGGGTGGCACTCGCGCATGCCTGGGGTGGCGCTTTGCGTACGCAGCTTTTCTTACTATAAACAAAGGATATTGAACAGATCGCTGACGTATTTTCCGATAGCGTCATCGAGATGCAAGCATTCATCGTGGAAATTATTGGCAAGTTTGAGATTGCGATGACGGATCGAACTGAAAGGGTTCGCCGTGGGGCGTCCTTCGTGATGGTTCCGGTGGTTGACGGTGAAGTTGAACTTGGTTCTCAACTGCCATTGGCGGTGTCGGTCGCCGCTCGTGAGGACGATGTGTGAGGGAAGGTGGATCGGAGAAAATGTATATCGCCAGTGTGCCACTTTGACGTTATTTGACGTATTGATTCCGCGGCGTACACGCGGTTGCGTATTCAACCGTGTCCACTAGAGTGGGAGTTCAGATTCGATAACGCGAGCAAGGACATTCCATTCCTGTTCTGGTGTTCACTCGCCAAGCTGTGGAGCCTAACGCAGTTTTCATTCTGTAGAGGGGTGCTTCCAATGGGGGTGGTCTACTAGACCACCGGACTCCGTGTGGGGGGCAACTGCGACATCTTTACCATAGATTCGGGTGCACTCGGAGGGTCGATTTTGTGGAGCGCTGTGGAGAGGTGGAGCGATGCCCAGAATTTCAAGGGTGTGATCTACTGTAAGTACCATGGCCTGGCATCATGCGGCTGTTCACTGACCGGGACAAGACTGAGCATGAGATACGGGATCTTAGTAGAGAACCAACTTCTTACGAGATCCATGTGCCGCAAAGCTCATGGCTAGGTTCTGATTGAACCTTCCAGATCCAGCATATTAAGTATGGCACAACATAAAGATCGGGCTCATGACCTTCATCGCCTCATCCACAAGTACTACGGCAGAGAAGCTTGGTGATAATAATTCTCTTCCGAAGCGTCCAGCAGCGATGGAAACATGAGTGGCCCTGGAAGGTGCGGCCTTTCCCTACAAGTCAAGATTAATTACCCCAGCCCGCTCCTTTATCAATCAGGGAGTCCTCCAGCTCTTTAAAAGACCCCCGTCTCTCTCCAGTCCACGCTATCACCTTTTCTCTCTTGTGCTCATCAATATCATGCCTGGAGAAAACACCCGTACTCTCTCCTCTGACCTCTTCAACGAGTTCACTGCTACGATACGCGGTGATGTTTATCTCCCGACCGATCCAAAGTATGTGATGCATCATGCTCTTCATCTTCCTTCCTGCATCTCCTCTAGTTTCGTAGACTATTCCAAGATGTTTAACGGCGACGTCAAGGTCGCGGCACTGGCCGTGGCGTGTCCCCTGGATGCTCAAGATGTCAGCCGGTGAGTCGCAAGCACACTTTAGGAACACGTGCATCCGCTTCTGACACCGCGCGCTTACTTCCAGAACCGTCATCTTTTGCCAGACCCACTCTCTCGCCATTTCCATCAAAGCAGGGGGCTATGGTACAGCTGGCTGGGCCGTCGGTGGCGATATCATCGTCGATCTCAGCAGGCTAGTCCACGTAGATATCGAATCTCCAAAGGAGGATGGATCCTTTACAAGCATCAAAGACATGCCGCCTCCCGGAAGCAAGAGCAAGGAAAAGGCTACGCCGGACATCTCGGATATTGCGGCGAGTGGCAAACGTAGAAGAGAGGATGACGCAAAGCTCCGTGTATACGTCGCGTCTTCCCCCACGGTCGACAGGTTTCTCCATCCTGCAAGTACATTTGAACCTCTCCGTCCATCCAATCGGCGAAGATTGGGTGCCTCTCTTCAAACCGATGGTACTTTCCCTCAGATTCCTCCCAGCCCCACAATACCGAGTGAAGGTGTTCAAGTATCACCACCTGGAAGCGTTGTCGAAACGTCAGGGACACCCGGTCAGAGCATCGCGCCAACATCTCCTCCAACCCCGCCTCCCCAGCCTCAGGTTTCTTCGTCAGCTGCTGCAGATCCGTTTGGATACCTTGATGACGGCCCAGTTCAGAACCCTCCGCCCGCGCCCTCGACATCTCGACTTGTACGGTATTTACCTGGCTCAATGTTCGCCTCACCCTCGTTCCTTTCTTCCACACAAAACATGCTCACCTATGCAACCCCTATTCACTCACACGCCTATGTTACCTTTGGTGCAGGAATGAGACAAAAAGAGGTCGACCAATTTTGTGCCGCCAACCCCCTAGAAGCGCAATCCTTGGCGGGTGGACGTAGCGCTGTGCCGTACCACGTCCCGTTGTTAGTAACGCTTCACATCCGAAATAACAACTGACTCGGAATAATTCTAGTGCCGCTCATCCGGCTGGTTCTGCCGTCATGCTCCTGGGAGGCTTTGGCTTCCTTGGCCGTCTTCACGGGCTGAGCATCGATAATCTTGTTGAGGCTGAAGTGGTGCTCGCAGACGGGCGCATTGTGATCACCAGCGAAACCGAACATCCAGGTCAGTCTCATGATGTTGCACCGGTTCACGTGACTTGATCGCATTCTAGATCTCTGGTGGGCGCTTCGAGGAGCCGGTCCAGCCTTTGGTGTGGTTACACGTTATAAAGCCAAGGCTTTCCCAGTCCCTGTGGTGTTCGCTGGCAGTCTCATTTAGTGAGATCCACGGTCATTTGTCAACACTGGTGTTCATTCTTCTTTTATCCACAGTCGCTTCCACAGAGCAACTGCGCCGTCGCTCATCAAGCATTTTCGCGACTGTGTCAAGGGCGCACCACGTGAGCTCTATGCCAATGTTCTCCTCACGGCGGGACCTGCCGGTCAAGACTCCCTCGTCGTCATCCAGATGTGCTATGTTGGGCCTAAAGTAAAGGGACATGAATTTCTTCAGGCCATTTCATCTTGGGATGGTGAACGTTGCTTGCTAAATGAAGTGGACGAGAAATCCTTCCTGCATCAACAAGACAGTGTTGCCCAGGTACTGAGAGGGAAAGGTATGCCATTCGCGTCAACGTTCAGTGCGGAAGGATATTGAAGGAACATCGACGCAGCGGGAAACAAGTGGTACATTCGCTCCGCGTTGATCAGCTCACTCCCCGACGACATCGTAAACAAGACGGTGCTGCAGTTCGCCCACACACCTGTTGGCTGCAGTACGTAGCTTCGGCTTTTGGAATTGACTTTGCTGACGATTCATCGACAGCTTGGCTCTTTGAGCTCGCTGGAGGAGCCCTGGTAGACTTTGAGAGCAGTAGCTTGCCCAAATCTCAACGCCAGGCGGCGTTCACTGTAGCTGCACTTCATCAATGGGACATCGACTTTGAGGATCCACGATGTGTCGAGTCTGCCGAGGAGGTATGTGTGCCCAATACCCGTTACTTTACTTTTTTCCGTCACTTTCTCACGACAACGTTCAATACGCGAATTTCAGTGGATTTCGGAGACGCTTGCCCCTATTTCCATCGGTGGCCCTTTCCCCAGCGTAAGCCTTTTCATGCTCGATGATGTCGAGGTGTCCAACTTCCATGAGCAGTTCTTAGGAAGACATGAACTGCCCGGCCGTGTTATGGCGTGCTTTGGAGAGAACTGGAACAGGCTCTGTGAAGTGAAGCGGGTGTACGATCCATCCAACTTGTTCAGAAATTCGCTCTGGCCGCTCAACGCCAAGGGCGAGGTCGTCCCACCCGAGGAACACGAGCCTGAACACGTGCGATTCTGATCAAGTCTCTTAACACTCTACGCCAGTACTGCCTGCTTCGTCTCCGTTGTTTTTCTTTGTTTGTGACTCTTGATATTTGACTCAAGTTTGCGCATTTGATGGTTTCCTTTTTTCCTTTCCTTTTTTTTTTTCTAAATGGAAACAATGCTTTCTGTATTCACTTCTTCTGATGTGGTCGTATGATATGACGTTGAACGCCATGTAGCGAATTTGAATGATTTGATAAGAACATGATGGAATTTTGTAGAACCCCAAAGAAAGGGCTCCGATTGTACTGTACTGTATCAGCCGCTCCGATATTGTCAGATGCGGCAGTCACTGTTTGCCTTCCATTTCGCCTATGCCTAGAACGTGAGCATGCGGCTATTGATATGGTAAACGCGTGGACGTCTGGACCCTCCGCTACAGCCCCCCCAAAGTTGTGTGTGACTTGACCGTA
>JBBPRD010000678.1:0-10972 GCA_038092855.1 Boletus piedmontensis | reverse complement strand
ACGCACTGACTAGTGGGTCGGGTGGAGGAACCGTAATGACCACGACTGTGCCACTACCAGTACATCAGCTCGTACGGGTTCTTGCGCCGGA
Source organism: Boletus piedmontensis (assembly GCA_038092855.1). Taxonomy (NCBI): domain Eukaryota; kingdom Fungi; phylum Basidiomycota; class Agaricomycetes; order Boletales; family Boletaceae; genus Boletus; species Boletus piedmontensis. The sequence goes on along the minus strand of JBBPRD010000678.1, from coordinate 10,881 downwards.
GTATCGCCTCGGCAGTTAGATGTTGCTGTAAATCATTCTTTGGTGTCCCGCGCCGTGTACTTTCTGACGATTTGTTCCTCCGCTGGTATGTGGGCGGTGATCAAGTCGCGCACAAGTACGGCGGTTGTGGAATGCATCTAAGTACCTATGCTGACAAATACTTTCAGTGGCCACCTCTGGATTGCGAAATGGTGAATGTCTAACGATGCTCCTGGTGGTAGGTCCCGCTTATACTGGTTTTCACGGCGCGTATGACGATTGATCCATCTTCCCCCTCATATGACAGGTGTAGCGAGTGTTTGGATGGACGAAGGGGCCTGTACGACGAGCCTTGCAACTGCCAAGATCGGAGGCCCTGGAAATGCGGCACAGGCAACCTTTGGAATCTTCCCTGCTATTCAATGCGACAGATAATCCATGAGCAGTTGGGAATAGATGGCGTTGGATGACGGTTAGTCCTTGTTCTCACCGAATCGGCTTCAATCCGTTGTCCACGTGCTATACATTGCCCGGGGTTCCTTGTCGAACAGAAATTTTGGGTATATAGTGTAATATCACTTGTAAGTGCACAAGCCTTTGGAGAGTTGTTGGGAGGGGTGACCGTGCATTTAGTTCATCAACTAAGCAACAACATAGGAGTTTCTCATGCTCGGGGCCGAGCGGTCCCTCGAGGATATCATTTGAATATTGATCTATATAAGACAGCATGAAGGTCTGGTCTACGCTCAGTTGTGATTACGGTGTATGTATATCCCCAAAGACCTTCGTACTAGATGGGGACTACGCCACAGGCTAATTATACAAAGTTTCGTGGCGGCCAGCGCACAATATATACATTCGTTGGGTCGAGGAAAACCGTTGTTCATCCCAGTGCAACCCATCCACACATCGACATATTCTGACTCACTTCAGTCGGCATCCTAAGCACAGTTTCCTTGTGCAACTCGCCAATACTGCAACTCTCCGAGCATAACACGAACCTCCCCAACCCGCCTTCCCTCCCAGTAAACAGACACACCGTCGGTGGTCTGCCCGCGCGGAAGTAATATATCGACGACGCGCACGTGTCGATCAGCGTGTACATCGAAGCACCCCCTGCCTCTGCCTTCTTAGCCTTGTCATATTGCGCCTTTGAGCCCTTACGACGTTGACCATGGACAGGGACTGCGAATTCTGAGCCGCTCGGTGTGAAACGAAGGCGCGAATAGTGTCCGTTGTTCCCACCGCCGTACAGATGTGCCACTGCAGTGTCGATGTCCAAGATACCTTTGACGCCAATAAACCACGGTTGTACAGTGACCACTCTGCCCGCCTCGCTGATCACATACAGCCTCGGTGAAACCACAAGCAACACAGCCCCGAATACGAGTAGCGTAATCCCGAACCCAAGTAGCACGCCGGTTTTGGACACGGATGCGTTCCACAGGGCCACAAGCGCAGTGCCAATAAGGAGAATCAGCCATGCGCAGTAGGGAATGATCCCGGCCACTGTCCTTATCACCGAATCAGATTTGCCAAATGAAATTTCTGGGAAATCTCTCCATCGGATGGACGCGGCGCGACATCCGTCGAGCACGAGTGCACCACTCTTGGTGACCCCTGCAACTTGGATCTCAGGGAGGATGTCCCAAAGATTTGCACCGTAGATGTCATCGTCAGCGTACCATGCGTTCGGACGGAGAGTGGAGGGTAAGAGTGAAACCATACGCTCGGCGATACGGTCGTTGTCGTTGGCCATGGATAACCGCGCTAATGCGCGCAGTTCGTCTTCGGCATAATCGGGGCAGATGCGGTGCCCAAAAAAGCCCATGAGGGCGTACACACGTTCTGCTGGGTGCGGGCCACTCTCGGGAAGGGTCCGTTTTGTGATCAAACCACCGGCTGATGGTGGAAAGGGGCCAGGTTCCAAGGGGATCGGGGATGGTGTATTTTCCATGTCGCGCCGCCATATTGCAGACTTGAGGAGTAAAAGACGTTCAAGTCTTTCCAGCGGGTCTTTCCCGCCGTAGGCATTGATGATGGCTCGCTCCGAGTCATGGCCTGGATAAGCCCCCGAGTTCGCCAGTTGGTGAAGTGAGATGGAATTGATGTCACTCCGGTCACGAAACTTGTACATGAGACGCTGGCTCAGAAGAGCCTCGGGTAGCGTCCAAACCCGCTCCCCCCAGCGCTTCCATGCGTCCTTCCCACCGTCTGTGGAGTTCCCAAGCATGATCAGGGTGGACACTGCGCCACGGTAGATGTCTGCCATACAATAGACGCTGTGATTCTTTTCATCTTGCGTCTCCCCGATGCACTCCAAGTCAAGCCAGTACGCATCGAAATCATTTTGGACAACCGCAAGGCGAACTTCCTGTATGAACAGGTCTTCTTCTTCCTCCTTGTTTGCACCGTGACCAGAGGTGTGTATCTCACCGGCACAGTATGAAATGGCGATGTACCTGTGACTCATGATGGTGCCGAGTTCCGTGCAGGGGTACCATCCATCTCGGGTAGGATTGTGAATCATGAGAACGCGGGGGTAAAGCAAGTGTGTCGGAATTTCTTCTTCTTCTCCTTCTCCTTCTCCTCTCTCCTCCTCTTCTTCTCTGTCGTTGTCGTCATCGTCGCCTTTGTCCTTCATGCGGGTGGAATACTCCTTCTTCGAACGTGCTGCCCAGAGTTGACCGTTGAACTCGCGGACGTAAGGCTTGTAGTAGCCTGTGTTAAACAGCTCCGAGTCCTCCCAGGGATCATCCGTCAAATCCATCTGGAAGAACACCAGTGTGCACAGCCGTACGAGTAGCCATATGCACCGCAAGATCAAATTCGCAAGCAGCATAGAAGTGAACAAAAACCAAGCCCCAATCCATTCCAAAAAAAAGCGATAGTGGAAAGGATTGGTCGAGTAGAGCCAGAGGGCGAGCTGGCTCACATGGCCTGTGTGGTCGGTGATGTGACACTCGTTCGGCCCTTTCGGGTGGACTGCTTGGATGACGAGCCTGCGGCATACACCCGTAGTGGGACTGACGTATCGCTGTGCCAGCCCGTGGGTTTTGGGCCTCCCGAGGTTGTCGTGGCAGGTGACCTGATTGGTGGTTTGTCGTGTCAGTGGGAGGATGTGCCGCCACCCTTTGGATGGCATCCACGCCGCGGGCTCGCTACTAAGGACTGAGGACACGTCAACCAAGGGAGAAGGAGAGGATGAGATTGGGCTGAGACTTACCAGCGTTTTGCGAGGATGACCCGGGAATCATCATGACGGGTATGAGGCACCAGCGGGAGGTGTATTGAACCCCTACTCGAGGACTCGCAAAAGATAATAAGGGCCTGCCATCCTGTGCAATTGATCCAGGACAAAGACCGTATATTACGCCACTGATCTCCAAACTGCACACAGGATAGCACTAAGGCAGTCATGTCACCTGTAGGCCGTGCATGTAAGTCTCCATGAGATGAGTGCGATCACGGTGTCCGAAATTATCGGGGGTCCGGGTTCATTCCTTGGTACCGGCACGTGAGAATCAATTATTTACATGATAACAAAGAGTCATGATCTGGTCGAGGACCAGCGCTCAGCCGTTGATGGTTGGACGTGTCACAGCATTTTTGATTAAAAATCCTTTTTATGTCCATCGTACTCTATGTAGGACAATAAATCTAACTGTAGAAGAGAGCCCCAGCCCCCGCCACACTCGATCATTTGAATGCCCTGATGTGGATTTCTCCCATCAGTCTGCCGTTCCCGCCGGCCATTTCAGATAGCGCACATATTGGTGGTGAAACGATGTACGTTGGCCCATGGTGCCTGTCATACGGACGGGAGTAATGGTGTGCAGAGAAGAGAGTGAAAGGGGAAGAAAGAGGCGAAGACATGACTATTGGAGCCCTGGTTGCGTTAGGTAGTGGCCGCTGTGGCTATTGAGCGCGCGACGGCAGTGGGCTTGAAGTGTATTCGCCGTCCTTCCTCGACCATTTTCTTTTCCTTTCCGTCTCATAACCATTTGGACCTGCCATTCCCTCGCAGACGTAGTGTGGTATATATGCCAAAGGGGTATCCGACGCGTGTGTCCGGCGTGTCTAGATTGAAATAATTGCTTATTGTTTGTTCGCTTTAGAGATGGATACATCACCAAATGTGTTTTAGGCGGCATGTTGTGTCGATGAATTTGAATAGGTGTGGCAAGGCAGGCGGTACCAATAACAGGTGGTGGATTGAGTTCACATCACAGCCTAGCGCGTTGCGTAGGGATTGACATTCCCGTGTGAAGTTGGAACATTCGAGTAGGTAGTGCCTGACGGTCTCCAGGGTAGGATGGTCTCTGCAGAAGGGACAGTTAGCGGATTCGGATTTGCGAATGCGATGAAGATGATGGTTTAGTGAAATGTGGCAAGTGCGTAACCATATGAGGAGGGAAACTTGGTGCTTGGTAAGGCTAGACGTGAGCTTGAGGAAGGCTCCGCCCGAGGAGGCCATTCCAAGGCCACAGCATTTATAACGTTCTCGCCCGGATTGAATACAGCGACAGCAAGGACGCCCGTCGGGTAGGACAACAGTAAACCGGTGGTGAATAGGCTTGTCGTGAGGAGCAGAACAGAATGATAGTACCGTAGGCGTCTGAACCGCAAAACGAGCGAAGACGTTTGTCTCTGATTAATTCAACGTCGTTGAGTAGCTGATTGTCAACCTAGTCGTACGAACCTCCTTAGGCTTGATCACTGGGTAGATCTCGGCAAGCATACCCCAGAATCGGGAATTCGTGAGCTACAAACTGTCGGTAAACATCCGTGTGGTACCGTTTGATATCTGTGTGCAGACAATCAGAACAACGGTAGACGGTGATGCAAAAGCATGCTGCGTGAGTGAATGAGTCGGGGTCATTGTCCATCTCTGATTGAGGTGATATATGTAACTTGATTGGCGTTGAAGAACTCTGCTGGCCTGTCTTCGACTAAGGAGTCAGGTTCCTGGATCCGAGTGTCTGCCCTACCGGCGGACGTCGCATCGCAAGGTCCGCATAACATTATGTAGAGTCGCAAATAAAAGCCGTCCCTCGGGCGAACGCAGCGAAGTGTACCCTCGTCTCCAGCCTTGACGAAGTGGGTGAATTGGACGACTGAATTCTCAAACTGGTTGCGAAAGGGCGTCGAGTTTCGTACTATTATTGTCGGGTAAGCTATCCAAATTCTGTTCGGCTACTTCCGAGTGCATTCTGGCCGAGGTTATGCATATCGGTAGCGGCGCGCAGAGCCTGCATTATAGGTAGTAGGCATCGCATCGCAGGACATACTTAGAGTAGTCTCCCCAAACCAGACCTTCAAGTTCGAGTTCATAGACAGTCGTTCTGATCATACGAAGTACCTGGTGGAGGACCTTGTAGCAAGCAAAACCTCCTGGTACGGTAGCGTCTGACCGGTGTGTCGATTTGCGCCACGAATGCGTAAACGTTCACGCTCTAAACGTTCACGCTCACGTGCGATCAATGGCAGTTGCAACTCCTCAATCCACTGATTCCACTCGCCTATCAATTTTGGTTGGCACACCTTTCTATGGCCTCTTTTCTGTTGCAGGACTTCCAAACTCTCCCTCGAATGTTTCGTTCATCACATTTTCCGTGTCTTCCAGAGTAAAACGAATAAGGAAATAAACGTGGCAAGGAGTAGCCTCAAATCCCCAGAAAGCTGATCTGTTTTGGCATAGGACAATAAGATTTTCCTTGCTCTCACATTGATCGGCCGGACGAGAGCCTCCAACCAGGGATATGTAAAGTATGACGCAGGGGAGACGTTTTCAGGTAGGACTCTTGCTGCAACTCTTGGCTGTGGATTTCTTTCGCTCACTGGGCCCCGTTACCCTGTCTGTGAACATGAACGTATGTCGTCGCTTTAATGATCTGCTCATCTTCATGTTTGTCTCCAACTGGCCATGTGAATCGTGACATCTGTTCTCTTCGCTGTCCCGCCCTTGATACAGGGCCAGAATTCATGCGGCGCTACCAATCCCGTCGACGCCTGTTAACGGATGCCAACTCATCTCGTACCATTGCCAAGTAGGCTTCTGTGACCCCATTTTTTGATGTGGCCCAATTTGGAACTGATGACAAGTTGATATCGTCTCGATAGCCTTTCAGGTAGTCTATGCATCAGTCGTTTCGGTCCCCGTCTCCGATGAACGTGTTATCTTCTTTGGGACATGGCAGAAATGGGGGTGTTAGCTCCGGGCCCATCCTAAAATCGTTGGTCACCAGTCTGCTTTTTTGGACGAATTCGACATGACAGGTAGCTTGTGGGGTCTGCATGGGCCCCGCCAACATGAGTTCAAACACGAACTCAAACATGACAAACAGTTGACACACGGGTAACTACGTTCTTCCGAGATTCTCCTCGCGGCCCTCCGTCAGCTGATGGAAGGGAGTAGCGAACCATCCGTACTATTTTCACACCGGATGACGCTTTTTGCTCATAGTCACGATCGTTCAAGATATTTGTCCTACTATGGGCGAACAAACGGTATCAAGTCTGCCCTCGTGGCTGCTAAATATTCTTCCATAGGGCCTCATGCCAACGTATGTGACAGTAAATGCAGTCCCTTTCGATGCTGTCTTTGTCTCGTTCTATGGGTATCGCAGGCCGAAAGGTGTTTGCGAGGCTTTTAACCTGCTCGTCACTGCCCAAGTCAACGGATCAGTGCTGCCGAATTCGAATTTCGTGTACAGGTATTCCCTCGACAGTCTGCGTTTCGGATATCTCTTGAAGGTGCAAAGGTTACGCAGGGTTGGAATTATCTGAAAGGTTCCAAAATCGGGTTTGGGATCTTGGAAGTCGTCGAGAACACAGCTCAGATGACATGATTCCGGTAATGAGATCGAGAGTACTTAACACTTTACATCCATTCAGTTCGATTTAGCTAATTTCTGTATCCGACACGTTCTCAAAAAGTTCACCTGAACTGGATCTTATCAACAGCCCAGTCAACACACGACATGGTAGAAGCCTCCGTTGTACTGGGGCATCGGCTGAGCACATGGACGAGATCAGTATGAACTCATGTGTTGTGCATGTGATCCCCGATGAATCGCTGATACCATTGTTCTACATCTGTGAATGTTAATCGCAAACGGTGGATTGGTGTGAATTGAGAAAGAGTAGATACTCGATTAAACATTACCTACAGGCAATCGCTGTTAGGGAAATGGTTATGGGCAAAAGCCCAAGGGCTTTTAAACTCGGCCCGGAGCACTGTGGGGCTAAGCGAGCTGCACTCGGAGGGTGGGTAGGCACCGAGCGGGTCGATGAGCGAACGCGAAGCTGAGTGAAGTGCGGCGGACGGTTGAGGTATTCAGTGGTGACAACTGAACTCAGGCAGGGGACCTGACAGAGGAAGTGGCGGGCGGGTGCAAAAACAAAGGAACAACTCAAGCCTAGTTGAACTAAGTGACTGAACGTCGTCTGCTGACCCGGTGCTAGATGGCAAGACCCAAGCCACGAGGCCACCTGGCTCACTCATGCACAGACTCAGTTCTAGGAAATCACTTGCCGTGATCAGCCTAGAGGGGGTCAATAATGTCGGTGACGCGTACAATTGTCAAATCAAAATACCGCAACGTCAAAATATCAAAACACTACAAACGTTGTCATCATGGACGACCAGACTGACGCTGCCCCACTACACTTTAATTTCATCGCGTGAGTTCGCGATGTATCCCGTCTCAGTGATCGCGGTCAAAGACTGATCCACTGTGCGCCCAGATCCAAGCCTGAACATGGACAACAGGTGGCTCGAAGTGTTGTTGCGCTTCGAGTCTAGAAACTGCGCTTCTTGTCGAATCATGCTGCCTGCCCATACGGTGGCGAAAACGACACCAAACGTGGCAACCATGGTGTTGACGAGCACTAGTTGATTCAGAATGAACACGTTGACGTTGCGATAGACGCAGACGAATTGGGCGATCGAAAACATGGCCGGTATGACAAAGTTTGTGAGCGCGATTTTGAAGAGGGTGTGCATGCTCTGAGTCAACGTCACTAGACACCAAAAATAAAGAGGAGGCAAGTTTGGTCAGCGGCTTGAACGTCAAGGAGCTAGATAATAGTACTTCTGCTAACGTTAGTCATCACCCGTTTATCTCCGCGGTGACGCATTCTCCAGAGGAATGCAACAGACGCATATCTACAAGCCAAACAATGGAAACGGTTCATAGAGACTGATAAGTTCCATCAACACTTACGTGTTGTCTATCATCTGAGCCGCCCACTCGATTTTTAGGTAGGGCTTCGTAGCAAACACGATTTGCATCATGATTGCAGCGTTTGGTCCGTCCATAGCACCAACCATGGCCTTAGTGAATAAGATAATGTTGACGATGCGAGTGAGCTTCAGGAGGACCGGAATCGTAATAAGGAGGGAAAAGTAGACCGGACCGACGTGACCGGGTGGATAGACGGTGATGAGGCGAACGAGCAGGGTGAAGTCGACAACTATAGATTGCCAGACGATAATGAATCCATTGATAATGTTAAACTAGGTACGAAATCATAAGGTGAGTGTCCCAAAGATAACTGGTAAACAACACACTGCCAAAGGCCATGGATTCAGAGGTTGCAATATGGTATGGATCTGTGTGCGCCCCCCAATGAGTTCATGCGACCAACTATGCACAAGCGAGCAGGACTTACTCCGAACGCATCGACTAGTACACCCTCCACGAAAGCGAAGAAAATAGCTACCAAATTGAGGCAGAAGACAGGCCGCCGGCGACTCTGCGGGGTGGAGAAGTAGAACAGTGCGACGACGAGAGGAATGAGGAGCGTCAAGAACGAGTGCGCGATCATGACGGAGTTCAGCGCGGGATAAATAATGACCTCGAGACTTGACTGGGATGTGGACCCCGTGTCTGTGCCGTTGGCAGACATGGTTGGGTATCGAATCTGGTGAATGGAAACGGGATATGTCGAACTTCCATCCTATAAGTATCCAGCCAGGTCAACATGGATATGACGGGCGCGGTGACGTTTCGCGCCGCACCTTGGCAGTACGGAGCTATTAAACATGCTGACTGACGTCGTGCCTGACACGAAGGGCTCACTATAGAAGTCGAAAAACAGAGCATTTTTAAACCTACTCTGGTCCTTGACCGCGCCCCCTCCCTGCCGTGTTTACTGAGACATTGTATTCCTGTTCATTTTTTCGTATTAGACGATCGAACTTTCTTGATGACTTTCCGAGTATTGTATCACATAGGTTGCCTGCCAATAAAAGTCTTCACATATGACTTGAAGACAGCGGTGCGCCGGTCAGGAGATATGGTCCCTGTGTCCAGAAATGAATTAATTTGTGTCTGAAGCACTTGGTTCCGCGCATGTAGCCGGGTCCGGTCATCTCCGGCCTGCAAAATTGTAAACCCCTGGCACTTGCCTACAGATGTTTTTTTGCTTCGTGACACTTCGACCCTCAATGCAGACAACCAAAATGGTATGCTTGCCTCGGGTAATTTATTCGCTGTGGTAGATTCCAGACAGGCATCGGATTCAGGATGAGGCTGTTCAAGCGCGGAGTCCAGACCGTGTCGCTCAATTGAGCACACCTTTGACGACCCTGCTGCTGCTCGGCAAACAAGTCTCCGTTTTCGATTGCCCTACTTTTGGGCCGAAACAAGATGTCCGCTTGTATCTCCACCCTCGAAGTCTCTTATTCGCCATTGCTATTCCTGGTGACGTGGTGCGCATGAGGGAAACGTACGCACAGGACAGATCTGCATGCAGACAGCACACCTCACCGGTCATCGCTGCTCCACGCCCTGAACTTAAGGTAGGCCTGTTCCTTCCAAAGCTTTCAATATTAATATTCCGTTGCTATCTGTCAGTAAACGGGTTCTTCCCTTCTCAAACGAGCCCTCCCGCATTCAAAGTATCATTAATTTCACTGCTATCACTTTCGTATTATTGTGCTAGCTATGATTTCGGCGCTCAACTAATCCGCGGTTTGTATACTGCAGAACAATTTGTATGAATGATCGTGTTACCATGTTGTGTAACCTTTAAGTGTGAAATTGTACAGTTAAGCAGGCTTTGAGTCAGCGCCGACTCCCCAAACGTGGTATTCTCAGGCATTTGCAACGCACGAACAGTTTGCATTCGCTGTACAATAAGAGTAAACCGAATACACGAGAACAGGTCACCGGTCAAGATTAGATGTCTTCCGGTTTATTGAGCAACCTTCCTTCCATTCCGCCCTCGACCATCAAAACCTGGCCCGTGACATGACCAGAGACCACCGATGATGATTGGATCACAATTTGGGTTGCGATATCGATGGGCATTGCGATCTTCTTCAGCGGCATCCTGTCGCCGCGTCAGTCCCTGCCATACCTAGGTGCATATATAGTTGTATGTCGCTCACGTTGCGAGAGCGCTGTACCGTATGTCAGGGTTCGCGAGAGAAACTTCAGCCATTCGTGTATATACCCAGCCTGGTGCGACGGCGTTAACTCTCCCTCGCGGCGCAATCTTCACGATTTCGTTCTTGAGTGTCATTGTCAGGCCATACATCATCCCTGTATTAGTCAATGATGCCCATCGACGATCGCCCCCAATCCCACGAGGACACGATAAGCACAATCGAAGAACCACGCTACGGTCACTCGCACCACTCTTTGTCACTGCATAGTCTGCGTTCCCCGCTTCCCCGTACTTGCCAGCCGTGCTCCCGACAAGTACAATTGCTGCCTTTTCCTTTGCCTCGGACGACGCCTGCTTCAGATTCTTGAGGTACTCTCGGCACACGAGAAAGGCAGACGTGAGGTTCGTCGAGAGAATGCGATTCCAGCGCGTGAGAGACATCTCTGCCACGGGCACGGCTTGTACGTCTGCAATCGCGTGGTTGACAACAAGCACTTGGACCGG